>JAVQKC010114619.1:0-30776 GCA_036025475.1 Philypnodon macrostomus
GCACCTGTGTGCAAATGTTGAAAATGATCCGGCAATTCGTTTTTGAGTTATCGCGTTCACAGCTAGGATCTGCGGACGCGGACGCGGACGCGCACTGACGTGATTCCATAATATCGGCGACACGCTGTTTTCGCCGATATAATAAACGTGACAGATTTAAGTAGTAGGAAATATGTGTGCCTCCGGGTTCCAAGGCATCACCAACATGTTTCTTGTGCTGAGATGAACTTCTACTTACTGTACTGTATAGTAAACAGTAATCAATCAATTTTATCACGATATTAGTTTTAGTTTTTGTATCTTACACAGAAGACTACTGCTTCATAAAACTATAAATTCAATACATCCAATCCAATGTTCATTATAATAATACTATTTATTTAGCTTTTTTTATATATATATGAACACTGGCATTGTTACAGTAAAAATTTTGGTGAACAGCAGAGCATAAATTAATCCACTGTATTGCGATTCAACGATCTTCCCAGATTAGCGGAACAATATACCAAGTACTCAAATGTCCATATCATTTTAGTTTTAATTCATTCATTTAAGATAGTAACAATGGCTTCTGCAAAGGATAAACTGTGCAGCATTTTCCAGGTGGACCTGAAAAACCAGCTGCTCGTTAATGCAGCAGTAAACTTGAAAGAAGGGTCATATGGGCACCAGTTCGGAAAAGGGCAGAGGTTACGTAAGCCTATGCCCACCTGCACATTGGCTGAAGAAGAGAGTTAATAGTCTTGATTTTTAGAGAGTTTCATCTGTTTAGGCTTGCTCAGCACCAGACAATAATAGTATGAAACACAATCTCAACAACTCTTGCTACAAAGATTCGATTTTTGTTTTAAGTTTTCCATTATTTCCATGCATTTCTCTGTTTGTTTTTAGCCAATTGCTGTCTTCTACCTGCATGTCCGTGAGTTATGATGACACAAACGCAAGCCCATACTACCTGTTGGAGCTCTGCCATCACTCCAGACGCACTTCTGGTAGATAACACAGGGGCCCTTTGTGTGGGGTGGCGGATACATGTATGTAGTTGTGTATGTATATGTGTGACTGGGTATGTATCACGCAGAGGACGTGTCTGTCAGCGAGGTCAGGTCGAGCTGATTCTCCACACTTCTTTGACTGATTGTACTAACAAGGTGACACCGTAAGAAACACAAAAGTTATCTCATTTTGAAGGTCTTAAGAATAGATACAAATGTCTCTATTTACTGCAACAATACGTTCACAGCGCATACCAGAGCTCTAAAGTCCAGACAGTACCAGATACGCATGGTAAAAACCCTCCAGCTGGTCACACAAACACATGCACTAAGAGAATTCATACATTTGTAAACATGATATCTTTAAAGTTGTAAATAACACAGAGCCCTGAAATCCATAGACAAACGTTACCATTACTGGACTTTCACTGTTGAAGGCTAGAAACAGGATGCTTGCTGCTTGAGTGTCCCATAGGAGCCACAAAAAGGAAGGCGAAACAGATGACAGGCAGAAAAGAAGCAAATATAGAAAAAGCTTGAAAAGTCAAGAAATGGTAAACTAAAGTTTGATAAACAGTTATTCAGACCAGCTTGGTTGAAGTTCTCTCTCCGTCTGCTGTGTTGCTGGAGCTGCCACAAGAAGACAAGCAAACAAGTACATTCCTTCTCTTAAGGTGCTAACAGCCCCCTGCAGACCCCCCCTAACACTCACTCACTTAACCCATACAGCTCTGTTTTCTCTCTGTCTGTGTCACTGCTGCAGCTCCACCACTGTGCAATCTGAAGTCCCGCCTTTTGAAAATGTTCCCCTCCTATGCCTTCCTCTTCCTAGTTCTCCCCTCCCTTGCATCCTGTCCACTACCCTGACACAGGTAGAGTAGACACTATACCAAAGTAGTAGTAGTGGGGGGGGGGACTTTTGTGCCTTAAGGAAAGGAAGCAACAAAGGAGAATTTTTGGAGATCATTCACCAGCCAGCAGGCATGTGAGGCAGGTGAGACAGAGTAAAACACAAAACACAAGGACCTTGAGCTGGCCAATTATGGAAAGGGGAATGTAAACATGGGGGCGGCTTTCTGTGTGTGTGTGTGTCTGTGTGTGTGTGTGTGTGTGTGTGTGTGCAGAAGGGGGATGGGCGCACAATCTGCAACTTGAACCTGGAAAAGCTGGAAGGAAATAAAGAAGAAACAGTTGATGAAGTGATAGGAGTGCAGGTGAGAGGTGTGTGTGACCACCCCTGATTCAAAACTACATTTTTGTGACAGGCAGGCTGCTTCTAAAGTGCTGGTGTAGTTCTTCAAGTAAGGGAAATATATATATTTTGACAAAGGAATGGCTTAGTCTTGGGCAACAGCATACATGCTTTCAGGCACAGTTTAAACCCTAAAACAGCCCTAAAACAGCCCCTGACTCAGTTCTAGTGCGTGCGTGAGTGGCGGCGGTTAACTTAATGGCCATGTATGTGGGTACCTGTGTGTGTTTACATGCAACTTTTTCTGCATGTCTCTCCCAACGATCGGTCTATCTAAATTACATGGCTGGATGAGGCAGATTTAGCTATGGCATAAAACAGCTGGAGCTGCCTTCTCAATGCTCTGCTTAGTGTGACTGTCTCAGCAGACTACATGTGTGTCTTTTTGTGTTGATCCAAACTAAATAGAGACTCCTGAAAAACAGTACCTTCAAAATACATAGCGCTGGTTTGTGTCTAGATGACTGTCATGACTGTCTTTCATTCCCAGAAAAGCATTTGTAACCACAACAGTTGTAAGATGACCAGACCATTACCCACAGAGCTAACCATAGTCCAATCTGGATCAGCAACCACCATCATAACATTGCTAGCAAACTCAAAATCTCAAGCAACGCCCAGGAAACACACTTAGTCACAAATTCTCACACAATAAGTCCTGATGGCAACACAACAGCTGCATCCCCCAAAAACAAAGAATTATGAGATAAACTCCGTCCGGTATTAAGGCTCCTCATGGCTCTTGCCCCAATTCGAAGAAATGTCTTTTTAGCTGTTTGGTCTCTCACTTTCTCCATCCATGGATTTACTGAGAACAGCTGCATGCTGCTGCTGGATTAAATGATACAGACAATGAAAAACCTCTGACGAGAAATAAATCCAAAAGCTTTGTAATGCTGGACACACTCTTAAAATCGACAGGCCTAGTGCAGCATTTGTTTAACAGACCTTGAGCAGTCTCGCATATCGGCCAAAGGAAATGTGAAGCCAAATACATCATCATCATGTATCTTGCTCACAATATTACTGGTTTGTTTTGCATCACAAAAAGGATTGACGTAGACTTTAAATTGATCAAATAGCTACAGAGCCCAGTATGCACAGGTAAGGCCAGACTGGAGCTGTATGTACTGTTTACTCTTTATTCTGTAGTTTTCCATCTGTATATATTATGTTTATTGTATGTCTGTCCTACATCTTTCAATTCACAGTGGTCTGTAACAATAGAAGAAATTATAATCATAATCATAAATGTATTTTTCGGTCAAAGGAAATTACTTTTTGAAAGTGAAAGCAGCTGTAATATCTAATACATAAATAGTTCCGAATTGAAATCGGAGCAAAAGTAATTTTACTTGTAGCATAGAATTGACATTTCAGCCTGAAATTTCTCACAATCGCAGCCAAAAAGGTCACCTGGTGTCCAACAGAGCAGTTTATTTATGTCCATTGTGTCCTGTGTTTTCAAGTCTCTGGCATTTCCTGCTCTAGCCAATCAAATAACAGCAAGGAGAAAGCCAAAAGCACAACAAAAGTACATTAATAGTTGCAGTACCTGAAGTTTGAATGATGTGCTACCATTTCCCCTTCAACTCCTTCTCAAACCTCTGTCACGGTCTCACACAAACCAGGAAATATCAGAATAACAAGCAGCGGTCCAAAGCAGCGGTCCAAAGTTAAAGTTAAAATTGAAAAAAGCTGTGAATTTTGAAATAAATCATCTGCTCCCTCACATTATTCATGATAGATTCTAGTTTTTGATAGATAAATAAGGTTTCAACCAATCTGAGAGCTCCTGACCTGTGGAAGCATGTCATTGTCTCAACAAAAACCCTTATAATACAGCCCACAGAGTCAAGTCACATTTTTTCTTCTGATGACTTCTGTTATGCTGTACTGTGTCATTATTTTTGCTCAAATACAAAGAATAAATATCAGGCACTGCAAGCTTTAAGTTATACTGAGAGATCTTACCTGTTTCAAGAAAGGACGTGTCCTGAAACGAGTCACGTCGAACTACAGGGTCCAGAGTGTCATAGTCAACTGTCACTGAGCTGCTGTTGTGCCACAGCTCTCTGCCTGCACAAAAAAATGACAAAAACACAACTGTGGCGTCAACTAAAAAATAGTAACACACAAATGAAGGCGAAGGGTCTCTTGTATTCTCAGTGTGGTTTGAATGTGAAAAAGAAAGTGAATGTGATTGTGCTGTTTTATCTCGATGGTTGGCACATAACATGGTAAATCATTAAGTTGGATTGGTGATTTTGAGAAATGAGGTCCACCAAAGAAGTCAGAATGTCATGCAGTGCCCTTGTAGTGTTTAGTGTAAGTGCGCATGTATACAGTGTCAACAATCTGAATTCTTGTCAGATATGTTTGTGTGATAACTTCTCAAATGGCTTCCTGTTGAGAGGTGGGTAGTTGCAGGGCTGGAGGAGCAGTTGGGCCCTCAAGCTTAGCTCCATAGTACTGCCCCCATCTGGGCACTTATAGAACTGGACACAACTTCACCATTGCCCAAACTACAGTATAATAATTTGTCTGTAAAAAGTACTGCCTAATTAGTAACTATCGGAATTTAGTGAAACTATCTTCTAAACCTCTATAAAAGCAACTATTGTAACTTTAGATTCTTAACATAGCTGGGTATCTTCACCTTTTCACATTAAGGTCCAACAGCTGAAACACATTCATCGTCTTCATCTTGAGCCATCATTTTTGTTGATAGATGTCTACCTTCCTCATACTTCAGTGAGAAAACTAAAAATCGGCCCAAGGTCTGTGAATTTAAAAAATATACCTGCAATCTTCTCCGGACTGTCTGAAAACAACAACTCCACTTTTCCATTCTCTGGGAAGCAAGGGTCTGGAAAATATTTATTTAAAAAGCAGAGTTACATGTGCATATTGGCCCATGTCTTCTTCACACCTGGACTCCAGCACACGATAAGGTTTTCAAGGTTAGGCCAGGTATTTGCACAGAAGGAGCCGAGCAGAAGATTTATATTACCAGGTTCACATTGATCATTCACTTGATCATTGAAGTTGGCAGAGCGTAAGAGACAGGTCATAAATACCTTCACTGGCACAGTCCAAGTCGGCTTTAAAGAAAGTGAGGGAGTGTCCGTGAACCAGGCCTGTGTGGAACTGGAGGCGAAAGACCACCTGACGGCTATAGGACCTGTTGTTTTTGTCATAACAGACTACCTAAAGGAGGAAGCATAATGGCATAGAAGCTAATTGAATGTCAAATTAAACATTTATTATAATTGTTGGTTTTACTTCGATTTACATTTATTTAAGCAACTATTCAGCTTCACTACTACTTATAGAGAGTCTGTCGTAATGACCATATAAACACTTACCATGATGTCCCCTTTGAGGAGCTGAGCTGGCTGGAGCAGAAAGTAAAGGCGATCCGTGTGAGCAGCGTTAACATGGCTGAAAAACAATTGATCACTCAATATCTTCATGTCATTGTGCTTTATAAAACATCGATCTATGGGCAATTCCCAAGGTCATGATCAACTACTGTTCACTAGTTAACCTGCAAGAAAATGCTCATAATAAATATTTTTACTTACTAGACGGCTGATGTGCACACAGCCTGCAGACTCTGGTAAACCCTCAGAAAAAGACAGGACTCTGAAAATGTAATAAATATATTACAATAGAAATTATGCTTAAGCTAAGCTAAGGTTACCGTAGCTCTTACCTCCATCTTTCCTAATTTTGGGCAGGCTGTGCAGAACCACACAGAGGAGGAATGATGGATTAGGGCACATTCTTAAGCCTCCTTTGAGCATGCTCCCCAGCATCCACACATACCTGAGGGGCAGACATGTCAGCTGAGTGTGGTCAAGTCATTATGGCACTACAAGATAAGTCAGGTCAGCCCGGGGTCAAAAGTCACAGTAAACCTTCTGTTCTACATAAAGGAGGATAGACTCAAAGTTATCTTACTGGTCCCCTTTGACCTGTTATCTGTCTCATATCAGCGTTTGGTACTTGCCGTTTTTGTGAAGGGGTCATCAGGGAGGCCAGTTTGTCATGGAAGAACCTCCTCATGGCGAAGTGGTCAAGAGAAAGGTCTGCACTGAAAAACATGCAACTACTCACTATATTTAAAATTTCAAAAACACAAAAAAAAATAATGTACAGTATAGTCACAAAATGTTATATTTGACTTTGGGGTGAAATTTGTGATGTTCGTGCCAGAGTGATATAACAGCATATGGCAGTGAAGTATTCAATCATTTATAGATTATATTACATTTTTGTAACATTCTGAAATTTCACCCAAATATTCCTAACTTTTTATGACTAGTAGATCTTTTTGACACTTTCCAGCCACTCCTCCAACTATGTCTGTTTGGATGTACGGTAAAAAATGCCAGACCCCAGAGGCCTTGGCTGTGGCAGTGCAACTAAATTGAAAATAAATAAACTCACAGGTGGCTGACAGCAGGATCCCTGAGTCAAAATCAAATAACAGAGTGGTTCAAAGTCTCTTCAATCACTTTCTATCCCTAAAGCTGCTCTGTCTGTGTCTGAAACGTGTCCAGCAGTAATGTGTCCTGTGACCTGAGTTTACCCAAACCACACTGCTCCTGACACTAATGAATGTAATCACTCAAAACAGTCAAGAACAAGAACGAGAGGAATCGTGTGCCAGCTCAATGAGAAGTCAATGAGGATTTAGCACAACAAACTGGATCTAGAGCTTGATCTAGTCTTAATTTTCAGGTTAGCTCTTCTTTTTAAATATATACGAGACATTGAAATGTGTTGTTTTTTGTTTTGTTTTATACATTTATCTCAGTAGCTGTACTTGCTGTCTTTAGTGACTTTCTTTTGCTACCCATGCATTTACCCATAATTGTGATTCTAAAGAAAGAGCAGACAGTATTCTTTTTACATTATAGACTACACATTATACATATATAGCTATACCAGCAGCATTACCTTGCAGACAGGTTGCTGAAGTGAATGTATGAAGCCAGCAAGACTCCAATCTGGCTTTTACTTCCCTGGTGTTTGACAGAGACAGTGTAAGGATGGAGGATTATTACATGCGTACAATGAAGCTAAACATTGTCTTCCTTTTTACCCGACAGTGAAGCACTAAGACATGCTTCCGGTGTTTCTGTAGCCAGTTCTCCATAGCTGTGCAAACATTGATGATCTGGTCCAGATTTGGGGCCAGATGGTCCATCCAGCCAGTGTCCACCACCTGACAGAATACAACCTTAGCTTTACCGAAGTATATATGCCCTGCTCACTATTGGGATGTAACAAGGTTTACCTTTTGGGTCATTCTGCAGCGAACTTCATTCCTCTTTGAAAGATTAATAAGCTAAAACAAAACAAGAAACTGAAAAATATACATAAGCCACAACAATATTTTGTTTTGTTTTACCAATTATACCCCTTTAATAATTTAATGTATATAAAATAGGCTATAAATGCAGGTTAAAATCATAGTGTAATGATTATATATTATTTGGGGCAGTATATCAAATATATCAATAAAATCGACTTGGAATCTAATGGAAATAACTGACTAACCTTAAAATGTAAGGGCAGCTTTTTAAAAGTAATGCACACAGATTATCAAGACTATATCTGGACAGATTAACAATGGTATGGGTCAGCACTGTCTTTGGCAGAATACTATTGTATAGGTTACTTATTGACCAAAAATCTATGCAGAGATTGTGTTAAAATTGTGCAATATTAAGTCCTGTTGGGGATGGGTCTTACCATGTAGTTGTGTCCATGTTTTGACTGCAGCATGAGTGTAATCTGACTCAGATTGTGTAGATAAGTGTCCTCTGTACACTCTCCGGGGCAGACGATGGTAATGATGCGTTCAGTGATGTAGGTCAAATCAATTCTCAGAGCTTCCTCCATGACTGATGAGAGTCACATAGGGCTGTGTGGATACAAGTGTGAGGTCAACTTAATTCTATAACAGTCTCTCAGAAACACAACCAGGGGTCAAATTAGCATGTTCTTTAGAAATGGGAAGTGGTACTGAAAAGAAAAAATCATCGTAAACATAAAGGAAGTAAAAAGAAACGTGGATTTTCTCACTGTGTGACCAGAAGAAATGACAGTTAATCAGTTCACCTAACTGACGTAGAGACTCAAGGGAGACTGCTGATTAAGTAATCTTTTAGGCACACACATTAGATATATTGTCAGTCATGCATCTACATTTTTCATATTTTCAAACCATTATCTGCCACGTGAAGAAACAAAGACCTTCATAATCATAATAGCGTCATAATAACTGTATAGAATATTTCAACACACGGAGCATGTGACACGATGTCCCTGTACGTTGTCCTTCTTCTGTTTTCTCATGGTTTATTTTCAGGATTCTCAGAAAGTGAAAGCCTCACATACCAGTGAAAAACCATGGAAAGCAGAATAGCCCGATGTGGCTGGGCCGTGCAGTACAGATACATACTGAGGCCTTCGGGTTAGTGGGGGCAGAGCCATGGTTAACCTCGTCTTCACCCTGACCATGTGACCGCAGCAGAGTAAACAGTGATATGAGCAGCACATGGAGCTACACCAGGGTTATTCCATCACAGCTGACATTTACTCACAGTATAAATGTCACTGAGGATCGATCATTCTTTTTATAAAAGCCTTTTACATTTTATTAGGCACTACATGGCACTACAAAACTGGTTCATGTGTACTTTCCCTTGGGTCTTACACTTCAGTTGCTACTGCTACGATCAATCTTTGTTTTCTTTTTTTGTAAAAGAAAAACAAATAAACAGCAGTATTCAGAGATAGCTGAAATATTAACTGTCAGCTTTTACTTCATATCTGGTGTCAGACCATTACTGACCATTGTTTTTGCTAAAAGTCAATCAGACATGGATATACATTTATTTCTATTTGAAATGCAGAAGCATTTTGGTAAACAATGACACCACAACACAAACACAATTGCTCTAATCCTCCTGGCACAACCTTTTCATTTATCCAGGCTTTGGACTAGCAAAAGGAGTGTTTCCCCACGGTATAGGAATATTTTTCTTTACACAAGTAATTCATATAAACAGGCGACGTAAACATACAGTTTTCGTTTTGGGAGCTTACACAACATCAGTTTTGCTTTTGCTATGGTAAAAACCTCATACGTACTATATTTCAAATAGCCTATGTATTTTGAATAACAGAAGTTTGATCCAAATGTCTCAGTTGTCATTTCTGTAACAGTCTTGAGAAAATGCAGCTGCACAGCCTTAATGAGCAGCTTGTTCCCAATTTTGTATTTTGGGTTGTGTTTTTTCAGTGTTTTTGGGACTGCTGTAATCTAAATTTGTCAGAGCTCCGCCTGAGGAACCAAAACAAACGGAAGTGTGTGCCCTTAACCACACATACACATATACACCCATGTTCTTTACGGGCCGAGCTGCTCAGAAAAGTCCTTGAGCTGCCCACATCTAATTATACTCTCTATTTCTCATTCAAAAAGAAAGCATTCCAAAACGGATCAGCCATCTTATTGTCACAGGTTAGCAGTGACAATGCTAAAGCAATTCAGGTGTTGCATCAGATAACGTGTAGTTTTTAAACCATGCTAATTATTTTTCACTGTGAGTTAATTTTAGACTTGCCTAAATAACAATACTTATTTATATCATCTTTAGATCTTATTTAGTTAAAATTGTCATGACCTAATGTAGTACCAATTCCTGCACACAGGGACCACTTCCCACTGGTAATGTTTTCCACTTCTCTTAGGCCTTAATGTAACCACTTAACCACTTAAAACACTGTAGTATCCTCTAAAGACACACGTCTCCTGGGGTTTAGTTTCTTAATGTGTCAGTGGGCATCACAGAGCATCATCGGGGAGAGAAACTCCCTTGTAAACCCCTGCAATGAGGTACCATCCAACCCATGCTCATTCAATAACATTGTCCATACCAGTTATGACACAACTGTATCTATGTTGACTTTTAAGGAGGAAAACTTTTTGACATGTGCTAAAAAGAGCAAATAAAAGAATTGACTGACCTGTGTGTAAGTAGAAATCAGAGCAATGTGAAGCCAGATGAGTGAAAGTCTGTGTGTGACTGAAATAGAGGAAATGAGGTGGAGACTTGACAGTGGGTGGGAGAAATAGAAACAGTGCAGGGAGAGAGTATGATCAGCTGTAGATACTGCTCCAGCCCAGTGCACTTTGCCCTCGGTCAGCTGCAATAAGACTGACAAATAATGATATACTAACGAAGAAAGACATTACAATACAATAGCATTATCTTGAAACACTCTTTGACTTGTTCAAAAGTGACGTTATCTTCTCGGGCTTATGTGTGGGTTAACAACTGAAATTATATCTTATTGCAAGTCAAGATTGTTAATACAGTATACATTGTTTAAGTTGTTGCTGAAAACCTGAAGGTAGGTAGGTAGGTAGGTAGGTAGGTAGGTAGGTAGGTAGGTAGGTAGGTAGGTAGGTAGGTAGGTAGGTAGGTAAAATGTATGTACACATGCAAATACTGGAGTCAGTTCATTACTAGTTCATTACATTACTTAGCTTTGCACGGCGAGAAGGTTCTTGGTCACAGTAACGCCGGAAACTTTTCCCTCCCCTTACAATATACCTCTGTTTCAAGCAAGACGTATATGGTAATGTGCCCTATGTACCTCCAGGAGGCGCTAGAAGACGTTTTACAGTAAGAACGTCCGCGTTAATATAAAAACTAAATGTTAAAAAAAAAAAAACCTGAATGATACAGATGATACAAGGGATTTTGCTTAAGGTCAATATACAATACAAATACAATACTATCCGATTCTATTGGAAACGTTATCCATTATTCTTTAAGGGGCTGGTTCTCTAACGTTCCGCTTATGATGCCTTCACTGTCAAAATTAGACAAGTAATGATTTGCTTCTAAACAGTACTGGTGCATTCCTTCAGACCGCAACCCTTTCAGAACAACTATAATAGCTATTGGTACTTTTATCATTGTATGTATTGTGTAAATTAAAAGAACCAGTGTAAGATATATCTTTTACAAAACAAAATAACATAAGACCATTTTAATCCATTTTATATTTATAGTTTTATTTAAAGAAATTATACAATTTCCGTGCTACTGATCGTCCCGTGAATGCGTCATAATTCATATCCAATGAGACCACGCCCGGTCCACGGTGGACTGACCGTCACTCATCTGTCTGTACAGTTAGACGCGCCTTCTTCTGCGAGCTCCCATGGATACCAACTAGAAAGCATTTTAACATCGGGACCAGCCGGTTAGCTCCTCTATGCGGGCTAACAGGCACACACTGAAATGGGATGATGTAGCGGAATAACTCGCTGGACGAACTGCGCAGTCCTTTAGCGTGCTAAGCTAACGTGGACCGTACGTATTTGCCCCGATTGCCCGGAGTAACCAGCCAGTTAACCAGAGCTAGCGGCTGTGAGCTAACGCAGGCTAGCCTTCACCTGCAGGCTGTCCTAGCTAACAAACGCTGCTGTATACTAGCGGGATGGAAAGTGGAAATGAAAGAGAGGCGGGTGATCTTTTAACTTCACCAGCGCCACAAGGGTCACCTGACTCTAAAAGTGACCCAACCTCGGTGAAGGTTAGTGGATTAACGCCGCTGTCCGCTGGAAAGAGACCTTCTATTGGAGAGGATGAGGGTGGCGGCGCAGAAGCAAAACTCTTTGGGAAAGGACTGGCGGCCACCTCCCTTCTCCAGATTGCGATAAGGAATGGGATCTATCAAAACCAAGTTGCCAATGCTCTCGGCGGTGCGGCCAAAAATCTAAACATGCCTCCCTCGAAAACGGCCAATATCTACAGTCTTAGTTCTGCCAATAGCACCACTTCTGTCAACTCTCTGTTGGGAAGGCGACGGCAGCGGCACAAGAGGAATTTGTCGCTCGGAGCTCCGCCAACCACAAGCACGCCCGGAGTGTCCTCTGCAGAGGCAGCCAGCCCCGCTCCCACCGCCTCTCCACTCAGCACTCTCAGCCTGGACAGGAAGACTTTCCTCCGTCAGAAGCAAACCAAGCAGCTCCAGACTTCTGATAAAGCCTGGGTGAGGTCGGACCTCCAGCGCGGCTGTGTACACGTCCATGACTGGCTCACGCCCTCTTATCCCCGGCCAGTGCTGTGCACCATAGACACTACTGCCCAAGAGGTGGCTCTGAAAGTGACAGGGAGTAAGTCAGGGGCTCTTTTAAGAATAACATGTAAAACTACTGCTTTAGCTGATTCAAATCATAAAGATAGACAGGGAGGTGACACTGGAAGTCTTGGTGAGAGTCTGGATATGAAAAACTTCAAAGTGGAAGATAATGAGGACTTACAATACAGTAAGGACACAAAAGACTGTTATGATGCTAAACTGTCTTCCAGCCTGTTGTTGGATGATAAGAATGCCAGTAATTCATCCTCAGAGGTGTGTCTCAATGACATAGGCATGGATCTGAGTCTGAGTGCGGCAGACTGTTATGGCATCTACTCAGGCTCTGACATAGAGGGCAGCACCTGTGAGGACTTCAGCCCGGGGGGACCATGCTGCACAGAGCACCGGGACTCCCTGAGCGAAGGTGTTTTGGGGACAGACTCATCAGTGTTGAGTCCAAACTGTGATAGTGCCCCTGAAGGCCCTGATCCATTTGAGAGCTCCTCAGATGAAGTTGACCTCACGTCTTCTCCAACGCACTCACCCAACACCTCTGCTGCGGACCAACAAGACGACCTGGCCTCTTCAACGGACACTAATAAACAAGAGAAAAGCACACTAAACAACGACAATGAAAGTACATTAATCAAACCTCCGTCTAAATGCCCCGGCAGCTCCCAGGCTAGGCCCCTAACAAGCCAAGCATCTGTCCAGGCTGACCAGAACATCCCGAGGGGGAATAAAGTATGGCCCGAGCCCATCAATACCAGTCCGACCCCGGCCCTCTTCGTCCAGCTGCACGGTGGAGCGGTGCGGCGTCTGGAAGATGATGAAAGGCCTCTGCAGATACTAAATGACTACCTGACCAATCTGGGCTTCGAGGACCCGTGGAGGGTACAGGAGGAGGGGATGAACCCAGAGATCGGCTGTTTGATTCGCTTTTATTTTGGTGAGTCTCTAAATTAGACCTAGCAGCTGGTCAAGTTTGTGTGAATTATTACTACTAGGGCGGCATGTTAATAGAAAAACGTGTTGCGGTCACTGTTGACTGATGAATTTGTAATGATTTTTGATATTTTTACATATATTTTGAAATATTAACTGCTGACATGGGTTCAGTTCTGCTTAATTATGAAGAGTTGCAGGGCTGTGGACTCAAAACATCAAAAGACTAAACTAGGATAAATTTACATAAGACTAAATCGTAGTTATTTAATTGAAGAAATACAAATATTGCTATCTATATGTCATTAGGCTCGATAGCTGTGCATGGCCTGTCTCTTCTCATTCATTGTACTTCCATTCTCATTGTACCGTGAGTGCTGTCATTGTGTTTGGTCAGTCAGACTGTTCAACAAGTACATTCAATTGTGCTGCTGTGACAATAGCCAGTGTTGTGCCTCTGAACCAGACCCACCCTCTTTGTGTATGGGCCACATCTGGAGCTAACAGGTGTACTCTTTAGGCACAAACCAAAGACTTAAATCGGGTTAGTGCTCTTGTTGTTGTTATCGATGGGGTGCTGTTTTCGCTGACATGCTGTATAAGAGGATGGAAAACAGCCATGATCTGGGATTAGCACAATGCAATACTGTATTTGACCTTGTTTTCTAACAACGGCAGCAAAAACATGGAACCATAAGGTACAGTGACAATCCATATTGCCCCTGATCAAAATCTGTTCATTGTATCAAATTCTCAATTCGATCGATTTAAGGCTTACATCATTTTATAAGACTTCATTTACTGTTGTGTTCAGTTGCCTTCTTGCTTTCTTTTACCCCAGTGTAGCAAAATGGAATATCCTTAAATGTGGTAAAAGGATCATTAACCACAGACAATAGTGCTATTTAATTTTTATTTACCACTCAGTGGTCAAGATGTGGGACCTTTATTGGGTCATAAAACATTCATTTATGTAGGGTATTATTTTGACTGTATTTTATTTCTTCTTTTTTTATGAAAAACATTAACTTTCCTTTAATTCGATGTTGAGTTTGCTAAAATAGCCTTATACATATTTATTATTGCAAGTAACCACTTGAATAGTTGATTGAAGCTGTACAAACAAAGCACTCCTAGAAGCTCTAAACACAAACGATACAAAACAGTTGGACAACAATAGCGTGTCCTTTGCCACATGTCAAATAGACATTTGGGCGTGTTGTGTGTCCCTGTTTCCTCTTCGGCCTGTAGCTCCTGGCTCCACAATAGAATGGCAGAGGAATGCAACTAACAAAATGCACACAAACACACACTGACGCACCGATGCACAGCTGTAAGAGATTCAGATGGAGGTAGTCATAGTTATGAGGTGAGGAATGTGACTTTGCCAAAACTTTAGTGTCACATTGAATCACCGTTGTTTGGCTGAGACAGCCTCCATCCACCAAGAATCTTTTTTTAGATTTTGGCTCATTAAAACAACAGATGAAGGTGTAATAAATACATTAACGGGCAGTTGGGTGATTAACAAAAACATTTTGATTATGATTTATTACTATTATTATTACGCGTTTACACATCATTAGTCAAAATCTCTGCCATAAAACAAATTGGCATTCATTTTTAAGCACATCTGTCTCAGTTTTTTTGTATATCTACATACTTTTCTTCTGAATGATTTTTTTTTTGATGGTTTTATACTTCACTGGCCTAGACTTTTTACCATTGAAGTCAATCTGGTAGAGCCAGTGTCAGCAAAGACACCATAGACAAAGAGCAGATAGCCAGGTACCCTCTCCCTCTACTGTTGTCTACACACATTAATAAGAGCACGCACACACACACAGTGGGTGCTGACTGTAAGAGAAAAGTGACCTCATTGTAACTCAGATTTCACCTCCTCAGTGGTTCAGGTCTGAGACAGTGGTCAGAGCAGACTTCTCTTGAGAAGAGCTGCAGTATCCAGAGGTCACTGCTCCACTTCAGAAGGTCACATTTACAAACAACAGGCTATGCATCAAACTTATCACAACACAAAACAGCTTGTAATTTAGTTAAGTTAAACTGTTCAGAGAATAGACTGAATTCCAATACACAGTGCAGGACGGATGTGGTCCTGCCTCACAGTTAGATGTTTGTGTGCTTGACCTCAGGGGTATGTTCATGGTGAATGAATATACCATATAAGAGTGAATGGTCTAGCTTCGTAACCGCAAAAGCATGATCTTTTCCGGCCCCATTCCAGAACAGGATATTTTCACTGTACTTGAGACTGAGAATGTTATCTGCATTAATGGGAAAAGAGGAAGCTATATCATACTATATATTGCACCAAAGAGATGCTTTGTGCTATTTATGTCTGTAAGCCACAGTCAATATGGCTACTACTGCTACACAACATCCCACAGTCCCTTTTTTTAATGTATTACCAAATGCTAATGTTGAGCTTGTAGCAACTCCTGGCTACTTCATGCTTTTAATTTCTATGTGGGGGTTTTAGTAAGATGCACTAAATCGTCCTTGACTAAAAAGGAACAGGAAATGGCTAGTACTTGCCACTTGATGAGGGACAGGATGTTGCGCGAAATGGTCGGAAGGAAAGCACAAGTATTTACCTAATGTGAGTTGCTCGGCCCGGGAAGAGTGGACCAGCACATGCAGCACACATTCCACTTCTGTTTACTTTTCTGTCAGCTGTGTCTTTTAACTGCTGTCACACCTATGCATCGAGAGCTGAGAATTTGAAGGGACTAAGTAACATTTCTGGGGCAAAATGAAGCTAATACCACATTATAATTCAGTTTAGAGTTTGACCAAAGACCAAAAGCCTATCTCACAATGTGTGATTCATTTAATCAGTACTGAGGGCATATGTGATTTTTATTTTTATTTTTTTATATATATACTTTTATTTCCTGTAAATGTCACTTGACTGATTCTCAGCCCTTAACTAATGATTATTTTGCTACTCTATTAATCTGTATACTATTTCCTCGATTAATCAGTTAATTAAAGAAATTAAACAGGGTGAAGCTGAAACCTAGCTACCTGTGGACTGGATAAATAAGATAAATATATATATATATATAGATTATACAGTTTTGGCTTATTTACTGCTGTGTAGGTTGTTCTCTCAGCAAATGCCATATTTTAGAGACTGTATACTACACTTAACAATTATTCGATTACCAAGTTAGTTATTATTTAAATAATTGAATAATCATGATTAATCCAATTCATTGTTTGAGCCCTAATTTTATTTGATCTACGTAGCATCATTACTGAGTCAGTCCACATGACGAGTGCGTATTTGTAAGGGTGATGCCATCGTTCAGTCACACTCAGGAGTTGCTCAGTCCCAGTGAAACCTAAGTGGCGTTTTGTTTAAGTCACCGGAGAAGGCAACTGAGAGGATCCTGTGCCTGGTTTTATAAGGCATTACGTAACAAGCTAATCTGATTTCAAGCCTCTTTGTGGTTTGACTCTTCATGTGTCTCCCCTTTCCCATGTTGTCCAGTGAATGTGATCCTCTTAACTGAAAACAAAAGCCCATGCAGCCAAAGCAGAACGTTTTCTAATAGATTTGTAGATATTGTTTGGTCCAGAGTTGGTTTGTCTCATTGTAGTCGACATTGGTCTTAAGTAGGGCTGCACAGTATATCACAAATTAGTTGTCAAAGCAATATTTGCAAATACAATAATGTTATGGTAGAGTAATTTACACTCAAAATCATTATCCAATCCAATTAAACCAGTGTTGTTGTCTGTTCTTGTGGCTATTTTGGTCCAATCCTTAGCTTCAGCCGGTGACTGTAGCTAACTGTTGCTTAGTGTTAGCAAGGGGTTAATGTTGTAACAAATCACGCCTGAGTGGTTGCACTCGCTTTCAGCCCACATGCTATTAACTACAATTCACTTACATAACCATTGTGCTGCTGCGTCCTGCTTACTTTGTGAAAGAGGAATCCAGTGTGATCAAGCTGATTCATAAAATCCAAAGCACTAAAAATAACCACTGTAAAAATAAACTTCTATGGGTCGCACAATAACAAATTATAATAAATATATATATATGTATATGTATGTGTGTGTGTGTGTGTGCGTGTACCTTGTAACATTCAACATACCTAATTGCATGTTCTGCTAAAATCATACAGTCCTTATACCCATGTGCTGCTAATGTGTCCTGTCTATTCTCTCATGCACTGCTAATGTGTCCTGTCTATTCTCCAGGTAAGCCTCGCAGTGTGGGTGGCTCTGACCGGGTGCAGCTCTCGGGGGTGTTCAACGTGAGGAAGGGGAAACTAGCGTTGCCGGTGAACCGCTGGTCAAAGCGCCAGGTCACGCTGAGTGGAACCTGCCTTATTGTCTCGTCTGTCAAACACGCCCACACTGGCAAGATGCACATCCTCCCTCTCATCGGAGGAAAGGTACTTCTGAAGCAACTGTGTTTGTAGCTGCAAACAAAACAGCAGGAAGTACAGTAGGGGCCAGGAAATCTTTCCAAGAATTACCAAGAAGTTCATAGAGACCTTTGAATGGGACAGTGTTTCAAAAGAGACACACTAGAAAATGTATTTCCATTGAGTTTATAAGCTTAACTTTCTTAGCTTCAGTTAATGTCATATTGTTGAGAGTTGATAATGTGAGAATAGGTCAGATGTGATCATCTTTTAATGTACTTAAAGGTTAACGTTTTTGTTTTGGAGAGAAGACGAGCTCAAATAAGCCTAACTTTATTTGCAGGTGGAGGAAATAAAGAGACACAGTCACTGTATTGCATTCAGTTCAGCTGGTCCCCAGAGTCAGACGTACTACATCAGCTATGACTCTTACACAGAGCACCTTCGCTGGCACCGTACTGCCTCAAAGGTACAGTGGCCTTTGTAAAGACTATTATTTATTAATGAACATTGATATGATGATGTGTTATGATAATTATATTGTCTTTTTTTTGTGTTTCAGATTGCGTCTCAGAGGGTGAACTCTGTGGACCTGTCGTGCTGCAGCCTAGAGGAGCTGCCGACTCAGCTCTTTTACAGCCAGGACCTAACACACCTCAATCTGAAAAACAACTTCCTGTCCCTACACAAAGGGGTTCCAGCGCTCACCAGGTGAACCTCTAGTGCTTTGTGTCCCAGGTCAAGTTAGCGCGATGAAAAGCAAGGGTTTTGTGAATGATGTTGTTATTGTCAGTTGAGTCATAGAATGCCCCTTAGTGTTTGTCTGTCTTGGGGAGCTACCATATGGTTCAAAGAGGAAGCAGCTTAGATCAAATTACAGATGACGTGGGGTCGCTGTGTGGTTTTAAATGATTAAAAGAGAGTTGCAGTTGAGATAAAAATTTGACATTCAGCCAACCCTTGTTTTTAGACCTGTTTGGTAAATTGGTTTACTGCTGCCACAAATGTCTTTCAAAACACCTTAAAAGCAAACATTCCTAATTATTTATTTAGATATTATTTACTAAATTTAGAGGCTACATATTTTGACAATTTGACAATATTTGTTTTCTAGTTATTTTCACCATGAGAACATTCCTAAACACAAAAACTGCATGTATTATGTGTATTTTCCAGTAGACACTCTGTACAGTACATATTATCTTCAAGGCTGACATTTAGCTCATTGAAATAAATGCACTATTTAAACACAGTCATTGTTCATTTATAAACAGCTACTTCCGAGCAGTGACGTTTTCGCAAAAGGCTGGCTCGGCCTTTCACCCTGGCCCTGTGTGAAAGGGATTATAACACATAAATACTCCTTACCTGAAACCACATGCTGTGTTGTTTACATGGAAGTCTCGGATGTGTAAAAACAAAGCTTTAAATAGTGTGGGGACTTTTCTTGTGTTGCTGGTCTATCTTTGAAAGCCTGGCTAGGGTTTCCTCATGCAATTGTTTATTCTTGTCAGATGTTATGTAACAAAAAATATATTTGTTTTATTGCTGCATCTAAAAGCACTGTATGATTAGCACAACATATTTTGTTTTCTCATTTTAGGTTCTGTAAGCTGAGAAGCCTCAGTCTGTCAAATAACAGTTTGACTGAATTCCCTCTGGCCATGTGTGATATCACTTCACTCACTGAGCTGAACCTATCGGGAAACCAGCTCTCCTCTGTGCCTGCAGAAGTGGGAACCATGCAGAAGTAAGCACACTGTACTGAAGACCTTTGTGCTCTTTTTATTGATGATGATAATGATCATTTCCTCAGTTTATGCCCAGGAGCGGGACTTGTCCTCAGTGACTTACTCTCTGCTGACACAGGCCTCGGGCAGGCATTTTTGTTGTTTTGAGTCCAACAAAGCAGATTAGTTTCTCTGTGTATTAAATGAAGGACTGGCACAGCACCAGAATCCTGATGCGTGAAGGTTTAAAGGATCTCTGTGCACAGTCACGCTGTCCCTAAGAGGTCACTGATTCATTCTCCAGCAGATTGTGTAGGCTTGTTATACAGTATTTACAGATGTACTTTAAATGTGATACAGGGTTGTACTGGTCAGAAATGTTTAAAGAACACTAACAATTTTACACATAGTTGGATATTCTCTGTTAACATTGTCTTTGTATCTGCAAATAAAGTACAGCCTATACCACATAAAAGTATAATTGGCACCAACAGAAAAGACCAATCTTCTCTCTGTTTCTGTTTGCAGTCTGCAGACTCTCCTCCTGGATGGGAACTGTCTAAGCTCACTACCTGTTGAAATGGAATCTCTGGATAGTCTTAACTACCTTGGTCTATCCTTCAATTGCTTCAGCTCCATCCCCTCAGTGTTGGAGAAGCTTCGAGGCCTGGAGAGGCTGTGTTTGGCAGGGAACCAACTCTCAGTCCTCGATATGCCTGGCCTACAGTGGCTCCCTGCTCGACACATCGATGTCAGGTAAAAATATCGCTCAGTTTTAGAAACGATAGTAGAACCACTGTTGAGTTTATATTCATGTACCAATTCCCCCTGAGGAAAATGTAAAATTGTGAAATAAAGACAATTAGACATTTAGAAGTTTAGCCTCAAAAGTGTTATTTTTAAAGTATAAAAACTGGCTATTTAAAATATAATGTATTCATTGTCTATGATCTGTTTGCCATCAGACTAAACCAGCTCCACACGGTGACTGTAGGAGATGCAGAACAGCTGGTCCACATTGTCCAGCTGGACCTCAGAGACACAGGTCTCAGAGAGCTGGACGTCAGGTGTCTGTCCAAACTGGAAGTCCTCCGCTGTGACAGAAACTCACTGTCTGTGCTCAAAGTCAGTGGTCAAGCCCTCAAGAGCCTGCATGTTTCACACAATGGTAATTTCCCCTGTGTTTTAAGGAAAGATTTGACTTATTTGTGACTTTTCACTCACTGTAGTTTGTGTGTGTCTTTAGAGCTAAAGCAGCTGGATGTGGCATCTGTCCCAGAGAATCTCACTGTTGTGGATTTATCCTGGTACGCACATTGACAGTGAACTACTTTTACGTTTACTTTTAGCACATGTTTAGTCTAAGCTGAATATATTGTTTCTTTTACAGGAACATGTTGTGCTCTATGCCTGACTGTGTATGTGAGAGCAGTAGACTGGAGGTGTTGGACATTAACCATAATTGTGTAACCGAGCTGCCGATACAGTAAGTGTGGTGTATTATGCTTGTTCATATATATGTTTATATATACATATCTATTAGAGCTGGGTAAAATCTGGTTAATATTCTTACATGTTTTTATTTACAAAGCTTACAAAGTGTATCCCTCCTATATAATTTTATTCTGTATATCTAACTTTATTTATTCTCAGCTTGTTATGTCTTAGACATATGCAGTTTACATCTAAACAACCCCTTTTCCAGACTAAACACTGCCTTAGGTAAAGTCTGCAAAAGACCAATTAAAAAGGTTGCATTTTAGTGGTTTCCCACATTGTATCGTCTGGTGCATTTTGCTGTGCTCATGATCCAGTGTCAAAATGGTAGACTACAGAAAGCGCAGAATCTTGTTTATTTTTAGTCCTGTTCTTGAATGGAGTGGTTGTTTGTGTGTTGTAGACTGCTGTCCTCGGGGAGTTTGAGAAAGCTGCTCTCCGGCTGGAACAATGTGTGCCGTCTGCCCGAGAGGCTAGAGAGATCACAGCTGGAGGTGCTGGATCTACAACACAATCATCTGACTGAACTACCCAACAACCTGTTCATCAAAGCCCAGAGGTAAACACTACAGAAATAACTCAATTCAGAAAATGTATTGTATGTGTAAGAGGTTCACATTACTAAGAAATTGCTGTGGCATTTGAACATAGCAAGTAGGTCTCAAACAAACAGAATAAAATAAACTATACTCTATAACACAGAATTACGAAATATACAAGGATGAACATGACCTGGCTGAGTTAAAGTTATAAACAACAGCAGTGTATATACCCACTGGACATTACAATAGTGACAGTAGTGATAAAAACGCATGGACCAGGACTACTTCCAGATGCAATTGCTGTTAAAAAGTCATTATTTCAACTTCTTAATGTACTCATATTATTTTACATTTTCTTAATATGCGGTATCTGAATTTTACCCAGTTTAAGATACCTGAATGTATCGGCCAATAAGCTGGAGAACCTGCCGCCAGCCAGCCTGTCTGAAGATGGGTTCAGCCTCCTGGAAGAGCTGTATGTGACCAACAATTACTTGACCGATAAGTGTGTCCCACTCCTGACGGGACACAGTCATCTGAGAGTGCTTCACCTCGCCTACAACCAGCTCCAGACCTTCACTGCCAGGTAGCTCAATGTGACATGTCTCACCTTCAATAACATTTGTTGTACGTGAGCTCTATGATATAACCTTACATATGTTTAAACAGTAAACTGGCACATCTGGAGCAGCTAGAAGAACTGGACCTGAGTGGTAACCGACTGAGGACGGTACCCACCACCATCCTGAGCTGTCAGCGTCTACACACACTCTCTGCTCACTCCAACTTCATCAACGCCTTCCCTGAAGTCCTCCAGCTGCCCGAGATCAAGGTCAGGCTCTTATGAATCAGTGTTAAATAGTCATTAGGGACTTGGACTGTTCGCCATGTTAGTCTGATTACTTATACTTTATTTTGAAGTGAAATGTATTCCTTAACATAACTTAACATAATACATTTTTGTATTTGGTTTATGTAGATATGAAAAACAGAGACATGAAAGAAAACACACATAAACATTACATTACAGAAGCTGAGTTTCTGTAATGTAAACACTTGCACTGTTGGTGTGAATAAACTCTTCAAACATTTAGTATTCATTATAGTTAATATGTAAATATCTCCTTGTCACTGTCTTACAGTGTGTGGACCTAAGCTGCAATGAACTCACTGAGGTAACTCTCCCAGAGACGCTTCCTTTAAAACTTCAGGAGCTGGATCTGACCGGAAACCCCCGCCTCAACCTGGACCACAAGAGCCTGGAGCTCCTCAAGTATGTGGTGTATTTGCTGTTAACTTCAACGGAATATTAATGCTAATATTTTTAACTATAAGTTATAATGTTATTTGATTTTTCTTCTTTGCAGTAACATCCGGTGTTTTAGAGTTGATCCCTCGCCCTCTGCTCCATGTGTCAGTGAAAGTCATGGGGCACCTTCAGTTTGGAGCCACAGCTACACAGAGGCTTCTGGAGTAAAAAACAAGTGTGTTTATTTATATTATGTTTTCTGTTGTTTGTCCATTCGTTTGTAACTGACTTAACTCAGAAACTACTGAACAGATTTGGATGAAATTTTCAGGGAAGGTCATGAATGACACAAGAAAGAAGTGATTAGATTTTGAGTGATCTAGATCACCGTCTGGATCCAGGATTTTTTTAAAGAATTTCTTATTCATTTGAATGGGACAGACATCTGAGCCTGACAACAGTTACTAAACTCGGGCGCCATCCTGTGGACATTTAACCCCTATTAAATGAGTGCATATAGGGGAAATTAGCTACTGGCAGAGGTCTTTTTAGTCAACTGTAGAATTACACATAAGCAGAGATCCTCTGGTACAATGGCTACTTACAGTTAGATTTTTTTTTTAATTAATCAGTATGTTCAATACTTTTTTTAATGCTGGATAAGCAGTCATTAATATACACTGATGTATAGAGTCTTTCTTGTTAATATCTTTGTTTTTGTGCCTATAGACTGTGTGTGGCGGCTCTGGCCCTGGACAGCTTCTGCGGGATTCGAGAGGCGCTATATGGAGTGTTTGACGGAGACAAAAACGTTGAGGTACCTTATTTGCTGCAGTGTACAATGGGAGACGTCTTGGCAGAAGAGCTTCACAGGACACAAAGGCAGGAAGACTACATGACCAGCACATTTTTGACAATGCAAAGGTAAGCGCTACTGTGACTGCTCAAAGACTGTAAAGTCTGATGTCAGTTTAGTGATTGCACTGTTTGTCTACTGCAGGAAGCTGGGCACAGCAGGACAGAGGATGGGCGGCTCAGCAGCTTTGTGTCACATTAGACACGACCCTGTGGCACCAGGAGAGCACAGTGGCTGCTTCACTCTCAAGACTGCCAACGTGGGCCGGTGCCAGGCCGTGCTGTGTCGAGATGGCAAAGCTATGCAACTTTCCACTGTGCACACTGTGAGAGAGGAACCGGAGTACCAGAGGGTACGGCAGCATAATGCCATCATCACAGAGGTCAGAACAATCTGCAACATGTTCTAGAAATCGTCATAAATGTGAGGGATAACTCTTGTCTTTTGATTTGGCGTGTAGGATAACAAAGTAAGTGGTGTAACCGACTGCACCAGGATCATGGGCTACTCTTTCTTGTGTCCATCTGTGACCCCTCGTCCACACGTGTCCACAGTGACCCTCACATCACAGGATGAGTTCTTCCTGTTGGGCAGCAGGGGTTTGTGGGAAATGTTGTCCCCCAGTGAAGCAGTAGAGGCTGTAAGGAATGTTCCTGATGCTTTGGCAGCTGCTAAGAAGCTGGTGACTCTGGCTCAAAGCTATGGCTGCTCAGACAGCCTAAGTGCTGTGGTTGTTCAGCTGAGTGTCACTGAAGACTGCTGCTGTTTCTGTGAGCCTCCGCCCCCTCCTCCGAGCCCTGGACCAGGGGCACACACCAGCACACACCCCTATCAGACAGGTGACGGGGGCATTCCTCTACCCCCTGCATCCTCTGGGACAGTGAGTGAGCTGAGCAGTGAGTTAAGCATGTCAGAGATGAGCAGTGAGGTGGGCTCCACTGCCTCTTCAGAGGACCCTCCTCCACAGAGCGAGCCCACTGCCTCACACCTGAACCTGCCTGGACGGACCTGTAGGAGGCCTGCAGGAGGAGGCAGCTTCCAGAGGCAGTTTTCTGGAGCTCTGTCTGATAACGGTCTGGATAGCGAGGATGAGGAGCCCATCGCTGGAGTGTTTTCCAATGGAAGTCGTGTGGAAGTAGAGGCTGATGTTCACTGTTTGAATGGTCCACAAGCACAGTCCCAAACACCACAGACAAACATCCATCCCTCCAGCACTTTGCACCAGGAGCCTGTACAGGTGTCCTTCTCTCCTGTGCCCCCGTCCTCCCCCTGCCTCAGCGGTGAGGTCCGCTCTGGGACTCTGGGACGCAGGGCTCGGGCCAACGGCTCTGTGGCCTGTCAGGCCAGGAGCCAGGATGTGATTGAGGAGGCTGCTGACGCTCCTGTCAGGAAACAGGGAGGATACTTCAACGCACCTGCCCAGCCCGATCCTGACGACCAGCTCATCATCCCCCCGGAGCTGGAGGAGGAGGTGCGGCAGATCATCCAGCAACAGCAGCAAGAGCAAATGCAGTCACACAACCAGCAAGCACACACCTATCAGAAACCTGCAGACTACTTTGTCACGCCCCTTTAACTTCAACTTGTGCCCTTTGCTAAAGCACCACTGTCTGTTTCTCCTCCAGCATTTAACATTTGACTGTAGTAAGCTACTGCTTCCTCCAAAACCTCAGAGTATTCTGAACATGCTTTACTAAACTGTCTGGATCCAAGAGACTTTTAGTTCTTATTTTCTTAATTTTCTACTGTTAACACTATGCCCCCAAAAACCGCGATGCAATTTTATAACACTTTCTGTTGGATAATTATTGTCAAGTGTAATGTTAGGTTTGACCATATCATTCATTGAAGAAGCACTTTGAATGACTTTCATTCATATTGTGATTAATCCTATGTTACATGGTACTTTCATGAGTGGACCATTCTGTGTAGAAGCAGAGATTTCTTCTGTTTATGACGTTGGCCTTACAGTTGCCAGAGTTAGTGAGCACTTGAACTAACTCATAGATATTTAATACTTTAAAGTGACCTAGTCACTGAGTGTACTAATATTCTCTAAGAGAAAAGATGATTATTTCTTAGACATGATGTTCCAGATTTATGTTCTTGGGGCTGGAGTTGGGAGTGGTGCTGCAGTGGTGAGTAAAAGCTGAATTGGGAGAAACCCAGTGATACCAGCTCAATGAATGTTCTCAGAACAGTGTTACAGTCTAGAGACAATGGCAAACCGCACAAGAGAGCTACTTTTGCTATAAAATATAAAATAAATTAAAGTTTTCTGATACATTCAAACATTTGTTTGCATTTTGTTGTAGTTGTTTTATTACATCTTTTTATCTCATCTGACCAAAATGTATCACCATTACGTCTATTACTATAAAAGGCCACAAATCAAGTTGGTTTTAAATGATGGGAGAATAACAAGGTGTCAACATGTTAAGGTGTTTTTGCCAATGTGCTACAATGAGTGCATTGTGTTGACTGTGATGGTACATTTATTCAGGGCTTTAGTGATTCCCTCTGGAGAATCGCTGTTGTTGGTAATTATGTCTGAACAGTTATATCACCACTGTGTTCTTCGTGTATGTGTGGCCCTTTGTCTGAGTGCAGAGAGGGGACAGCAGCAGTGAGGTCATGCTTGGCAGGAAGCCTCTGGAGGGGACACTGACCAGAAGACAAGACAGGGCCCCCCTATAGGCTGTTCAGGTCATTACAAAAACAGAAGTCACTGAGTAAATCTGTAGTTGTTTATTTATGATTTAATCAGTGCAGTATATACAATAAAACACAATTAAAACTAAATATTAAAAGGGCAGTATAAAACAGTAGAAAGAATAAAACATTTTAAAGCAGCGTTTGTTCAACTTTGCATCGATACAAATCCTAAAAAAGAACTGTAAAAGTTTAGTGGACTAAGTGAAAACATAACCATGCAATGTGTTGACATTTTATGGACTTTGCTTGGTCTTTGAGCCACTTACACATATGTACTCCACAGACCAAAGATGCATTGTGATGGCATCTACTACTCATCCTCCTACTACCTGACCCCTTCTCACACATGAGTGGTTTCCGCCCTCAGGGGAGCACTCTGTGGCTGGGACCGCGGCTGCTGCTTGTCTGCATGTCTCTGTTTTCTCTCTTCCAGATATCTCTTCACCCCTCTGATGACCTTAATTGTCAGCACTGTCCCGGCAAGGTACAGGATGGCCGTAATCAGCCCAAATAGAGCCACTGCTGCGTCCGCCCCGCTCACGTCACAGTTCATCCAGGTGTAGCCATTTCGAGCGTATAGTCTCTCTCTTTGTTGGCACACATCTGTAGAGTTGATTTTTATTATAAAATGTAGGTAAAGTCCTACGGCCACTACATAGGCCACAGCACCCACTGCCTGGAAAATCAATGCTCCGTATAGAAGCTTTCGAGACAACATGTGAGCCGGTTTGTTCCCTGAAACCACAAAAAGGAGGGAAACTACACCAAAGGTCAAACTAAACGCGATGCCACCGTAGACGGTTGGCGCCCTCATCTGGCTGTACTGCATGTCCAGCTCTCGCACTTTTTGAAGCTCTGTGCCCTGAAGGTTGAAGTTAGAGTTGATGTCGAAACCCCCGGTAGCAGTGGCACCGGACATTCCCGATGAGACCATGTGACCAGCGACTACACAGATCAGGACCAAGGCATTTGTCAGGACTGCGCAAATTAGAACAATGCCTACAAAGAAATAAAAAAATAACATGAAATTACATTAGAAATCCAGTTTTGAGAAATGTTGATAATCTATAAATTGGATGTGAAAGTTTTGCATGAAGAAAATGGGATGTTTTTTAGATGAACGATACCCACATAGAGTAAAGACGGAAAATCCCCTACATTGGAAGTTAGCAGTTTTGCGTGTTCTTTGTGTAAATAAATGAACAGCTAAAAAAATCTAATTAACATAGCTGGAGTTCAGGTTATGTCCAAGCAACTGAACATTTCTGTGGAGATTTTTGCTGGTATAAGGTCAGAACATGTCATTAATCCACTAATCCTTTAAGATTAGAGGTTACCAGCTTTCTTCAATAATGAGGTCACGTTAGTTGGTTAAACAGAAAGCGGGTTAGCAACAGAAAACCGGTTTGTCCAGTCTTCTCCAAAACAGGAAGGTGCTGCAGACTGAAACCAGATCGCCCCACTGACACATTACTCTCTGTTGATAGAAAGTTGTATACGTTTATTAGCCTTCAATGGATATACCTCTTCTAGAGCACATGTGAGTGCATTTAGAGTCACTACGCTCCACTCGTGGGACGTCTCGTTCTCGAGCATTTCTGGAAGAGTGGGGCGCGTCTCTGGGGTAATAGGGGGGTTGAGAGGATGACCTAATGAACACATAAAACATTCTTTATTAGGCCACAAACAGTTTTTAGTCCTTTTAGTCTTCAACAACAGACTTAAAATAAACTATAGATAATACAATTACACAAGCCACAATACAGACAAAAATACAGACTTCACCAGGACTGCTGCCCTGGGCTTTGGGGTCGGGCCCCCCAACACAATACAGTTGATTTATATATGGGAGACTACTATAGGGTTTTTCAAGGCCCTATCAAATCTGTCAACAACATACTTTGCGTTCATTTTCTCTCACAATATATATTTTCCTACTGTAGATGTGGATACTTATTTTATACAGCCTCAATATGACACATAATTATTTTTTTAAATCTCACTACCTGTCTGGTGATGACCGCCTGTCGTCGTGATCTCTATAGTGCCGACCGTCTCCATTTCTGTCGCGTTGTCCCCGGTTTGAGCGGGGCTGACTACTCATGACCTGCAATCATAAAAGCTCATATGAACTTTGTACTCTCAGACACTTCTTAAGCAGGATAGACAATAGAAGCTAAAAGTCACATATTTGCCAAATAAAAAGCTCCTCTTAAGTATCTCTAACCCTCCTCCAAGTATCTTGGTTACTTCTTCCATTTACGCATAAAGGCCATCGCCATTGCGCAAAATATATAATTAAAAAATATATATCACTAAAGTTTGTAGTACGTGAATAAGTAAAACGTTTCAACACTCAATTAGACAACTTACTGTGAACAATAGTTGGGTTAATGCTGCTAAAATCCCGACATTATTCAGTAAAATCGGTCGACAGGTAGAAAACAACTCCACCCACTCGAAACAGGAGAAGAGGATCGAGGAAGAAACGTAAAAGAGGCGGTTACTCTCAGGTAAGAAGACCAATGGGATGTCAACAGTGATGTCCTCCACGGTCTTTACTTCAAACTCAAATGTGGTTGCTATAACAGCTTCTTTGTGCGAAACCAAAGACGCCTCTGTTCATGCCCTTTTTATGGCACAGTTGGCATTTAGCCTGTCTGTCTGTTGTTGCTGTGCCCAAAAGGAATGCAGTTGTTGATATGGTTGAAGTTCTTTTCACAGGAGAAGTGCACTAAAAAGAAAGTTGGTCCCGGTGCCCATTCCTTTAAACCCTATTTTTTAAAATTATTTATGATAACCTGACACTGACTGATAATCTTCTACAAAAGCCTAATATAATCTAGAATAAATATTATTTTTCTATGGATAAAACGTGGGAAATTATGCTGTTATATTTGTAAATATTTTAGACAAAATAAAACATATAATAATAATAATAATAATAATAATAATAATAATAATAATAATAATAATAATAATAATAATAATAATACAATTTAAATAATAATTGTTGAGCATGTGCTAATTCATTGCTGCGGATATGAGAGAGAGCAACGTATTTCACAGACCATATTTCACTATGTCCTCTTAGGAGCCCCTACACAGAATCTCGGAAAGATCATTGCACATTACCTAACAGTAACAGGACTTAGAATAGAAATATACATGATTATATATCTTTTGTTTTGTTTATCTCCTGCCCACACTCCAGTCCAGTAGGTGGCAGTAAATAAATGCACCAATGAGTTCGTTGCCAACCACCAATAAAAGCAAAAGAAGAAGAAGGCAGCGGCGGCAGCTTCCGGGTCGTCTCCTCAAGGCTGGCAGATGTAAACACACGTAGATATGTTTTAGCTTCTGGACAGACGATGTTGTTCCTCCGTACTGCGGCGGTAAGTTGCAGTAGAGTGTCCGCTATGCGCTGCATATGCACGGGCCACACCACCTCCAGACGCACCGCTGTCTCCTACATTCAGGGCCAGAGTCCAGAGCCCCGAATCCGTGAATACTTCTACTACATCGATCACCAGGGACAAGTGAGTGAGTGAGAGAGACTGTCAACACCCAAATACGTGTTTATCAAAAATATCTCCTCACCATCTCATGTCTTGTCCGGTCATAGCTTTTCCTGGATGACACTAAAGTGAAGAACTTCGTCACCTGCTTCAAAGGTAAATATAGGTGGTGTGATAGCCTACAGCAGTGCCCCCCTTTCAATTCAATTTATTACACAATTTATAAAAGTATTATTCGTTATTACAGACTCATGGTCCAATATGAAAACACAACAGTAAAAACTAGTACTTTATTTAAAAAGACCAGAATACCAGTGTATCCACATCTTGGACTGTATCACACTATATCTGATGTTGTAAGTGACAAAACAATGTAATTTCTGGATACATTTAGCCGACAGATAAAATTAGGCTCCATAAATGAGCTGTGTACAAAGGAGTACAATATGTCTTAAACAGCGCCAGTTTCACTTTATCAGTACATGCACCAAATTAGTATTTTCTTGGTCATATAACATTCTACATTATCTGCTGTTAAACAGATAGAAAGCAGTGGAGCTAGCCTCACACTTGCACACTTTAGATGCTCTGCCAAGACCCCATCCAACCCAGTGACCCTTTAATAAAATACACACAAAATAGGCCTACAACTTCTACAAAAATATGAACAATAGTAATAATAATACTTTGTACATTTTAAAACAATATCTGAAGACTTTGACTTTTGAGTTATTATTATTGTTATCATTTCAGGTTCTATATGATACAAGTTACTTAATAATAATAATTCATCAATTTTATATAGCGCTTTTCACAACTACTCAAAGACGCTTTACATATTTGTATTATTCATTCACTCCACGGTCACACCTGATAATGGTAAACTTATGTAGCC
>JAVQKC010114628.1:0-10558 GCA_036025475.1 Philypnodon macrostomus
TAATGATGATTATAATTGTATTAACAGCAAATTATTCAATATTGGATATATTTGAGCTTTAAATGAGAAAACATAGCTGCATACACAAACTAATATAACTGATAATACATGTCTGCTTATAATGAGTGGAAACGTCCATTTATTAAACCTGCATTGTTTGTATGTGTCTGGCTGATATGTGCATGCACAGCTGGAGCGCAGGTGTAGAAATCCCTTTACATTCTTGTCTGTGTCTTAGCTCATTTCATCACTGATGTATGCTGCTGAATATACAGACAAAAGGGTGAAGCCTGCACTTTGTGGTCCACCCTCAGATTTTATTGCTCTGTATTTAGTATGGAGCAGATGTCCGTTTTAACCATGCCTTAGTCTCACAGATGAGTGACATATTGCTACAGGTTCCTTTAATCTTCTACAGGGGCGTCTTTAGGCCCCTGTGGAACTCCTTGGATAAACCAGCATTAAACCAAGACTGATCCACATATAATAGGTATAAACAATAGACTATAGAAATAAAACAGAGCTGGACACAAGGACTAAATCAGCTAAACTATAGGGCTAAACAATACCAAACCAGGAATAAACTAGTTAGAAAGCAGGGCTAAACATGAGGACTAAACCAGGTATAAAAATTGGATAGGTGTAAAGTGGGACTAGACCAAGATTATCAGGTATAAACTAGACTACATATAAACAAGGGCTAAAGCAGCTGAGCACAGTGACTAAACCAGATATAGGTCTAAACCAGGACTAAATCAGATCTACTGAAATAAGGTCAAAACAAGTGGATAGGTGTAAAATAGGACTAACCCCAGACTAAACCAGATAAGGATAACCAGGACAAAATCAGACCTAAACAATGGATAGATGGAAATGCTAGAGACTTCTTCCTGCAATGTGTTACTGCAAAGATTCCTTACACCTGAAGTACGTCCCATGGCAAGACAGAAATGCATTAGCTCAGCCCCAAAGTCTGGCTCTAGCCTCTTTGTTTCCCAGCAGGAGCTTTTTTAAGCCATAATAAAAGAGGAGCCTGAGTATTTTTCTGTAAAACACAAAATGGGGGCTCCCAGTGGCACAGAGGGACTCAGCGGTGACCAAGTGTTAAATGAGGCCTCCTTCCTGTATCTGTTCTTGCAAAAAGCTTTTAGAGATATAGAACAACCCTGGACTGTGACAAAACTGTGTTTGATAATGTTAGATAAATTCACTTACATGGGAGCAACCGGAGGTGTAACCATACAGTCATTTCAAACTCAATTCAGATATAGTAGTGGTAAAATAAATAATAATAATAATAATAATAATAATAATAATAATAATAATAAAGTAAACAAAACTCTTAACATCAAGTGCAATGCTGTCACAGAAAAGTTCTGATTATTTAAAAAATAAATAAAAACATTTTGCCCTGGTTTAATTATGGGTTAGAGTTATTTAGTCCAGAATTAGTCCTGGTTAAGCTCAGGTTTGGTCCTGCATTTACCTGTTTATTTTTTTTATATTGTTTAGGTTTAGACCTTGTTTTACTTTAGTCTTGTTTTAGTCCTGGTTCGACCTGCTTCAGACACCTGTGGGTTCCAGTTCAGTTGTACTAGCTGAACTGCCTCTGGGCGTCAATACTTTTTCAAACAAATACATACATTTTTCTTTTAATATAAAATAGTATCTTAGCATCATTGGACAACTCTAGTACAAACTGAAACCTATTAAAAACCTAAAGGGCATGGTCAGCACATGAACATACACATTTTACTGTCCACATCCTTATGTCATGTGGTGCTGAATTAGAGCTGTACTCATGCGGCTTCCCCTTTAACCATTAACCGTGTCTGTTATTATCAAAGCCACACTCATCTTTAGTTGGGAGGGAAGAGGAAGTCCTCCCACAGTAAAAACAGAGACAGTGGCGAAAGAAATGCTTCAAAAAACATAGGACTCATAAAGTGTAATAGCAGGGGCCTAACAACTTCAGGGGCCACATTTGTTTCTTCTGTCACTAATGCATATGATGAGGGCTGCACACATCTGTTGCGGGATCACATTGGTGCGAGCCTCCACATGTGCCGATACTGGTGTGAGGGTCTTATGCAAAAAGATGGCAGCATAGGGTCCCATAAAATTAAGTGAGCCACAGTTTGTTGATTATTGTGGTTGTCTATACTCAGCCAATCATTTTATTTGAGTCTGGAGAACAATTTTGAATTTTTTAATTAAATGTGTGTGCATTATTGTATTAGAAGTTAAAACATATTTACTGTAATGTCTTTCAAGAGATATTGGTTTCTCTCTGCCTTTAAGGCCCTCTTTCCCCCAGCTGTCCACACCCACTTCACTACAACAGACAATGAAAAGATGTTTTTTAACCTATCTACAAAAAAAAAAAATCCAAGGATTACTCAAATATAAATACAACTCCGAGTGTGTTTTTGACAACACTAATAACCTAATAAAACAATGTCATCTAGCACAGTGCATATATGTTTTATATATGCAAAATATGTTATACACCAGCACATATTTGCAAATGACTGCTGTACTGGTTTGTTTACTTTGCACTTTCTGTGAGGAAGGGACTTGAGACAGCAAACCCCTGTCTTTGTAAACTTTGGGAGTTTTGATTTGATTGAAAAAGTAAAGTTGCTTACAGAAAGACAGTCAAACTCTGCCTGAAACATGAACAATATGTGGTAGAATGTGGAGTTAGCAACACAAGCCATAGTTGTAGCTCACTATTTATCTAGAAACCCTGTTCCTGAGACAGCCAGGCTTGTCCAAAATGTCAAAATGCCTGACTAATGAATCCCTTGACTGATGATTCTTTGTGTAAGAAATACAAATTTTACTTGAAATAACTGACAAACTGGGCCCCCAAACCAACTATGCTTAGGGCCCCCATCTGTAGAAGACCGGCTCTGGTGGTGGGGGTTATTGGGACTAGGCCTAATAACAACCTTGATACTGTTCGCACCGAGGTCTCTGTGAAGTTGCATCCACTCCATCACATCAGTGTGTGGTTACCAGGCAACCAGGGTCCGGTGTTCCCGAGCGGCGCTGTTTGTTCCCTATGAACGATCCAGCGCAGGCGAGAGAGGGAAGATGGGCGGAGGTGAAGGCAAGCGAGAGGAAAGACACAAATTGGTAAATGGAAGCCGCAGCCTCGAGGGGCCCCGAATCAATGCTCCAGCAAACAGCAGCGTTGGCGGCCATCTTGTTCCTCTGACCCTCCAGCTGAGTGTTTTATACCCTCTATACTTTAAATACACTGGAATCATCCAATCTAGCAAAATGGTTTAGTTTTTTATACACTTTCCATGTTATAGGTTTCAACCTAGAGGGGATTTTCCCTAAGAATTATCTTAACTCTCCTCTTCAATACCATGATCAAAAAAATACATTATCTAATCTAATAAATAATAGTACAAAATACTGTATATATTGTGAAGTTGAAAAAAGAGCTTTGTAATTAAATAAGCTTCATCAAAGACACAAGATATCTAAAGTAAAATCAAAAGAGATGTGAGCTGTATGCTGCTTGAAGAGTTAAGTATAGTGTACAGACTGAGATTATGTTAAAGCATAAAGGTTAAACTTATATACTTACTTAATATGGTAATAATATGGCAACAGTATGGTAATAGTATGGTACTAGTATGGTAATAGTGTGGTAATTGTATGGTAATAGTGTGGTAATAGTGTGGTAACAAATAGTTAATAACCTGGTAAGTACATGTAGTTACATATATGAATGCAATTTCTATGAAATACTGCCTGTATTGTGGTCATATTAGTGTGACAATAAATCTTATTATATAGACTAGTATTTGAATGTTATTACAACTAAGTTATTTCTATAAGAAATATCTCTGTAATATGTTTGGTAGTTTTATGTAATTATCTGGAATTAGGGCCTGTTTCTACTCTATTTGGTGGAAACATGACCCTCCTCAAGAACCAGAATATACAAAGGAACATGTTTGTTTGTATATTCAAAATAATGACAGTAGGCAGGGATTCGAACTGATGACCCTCTGGTTACAGGGCACTTACACACTACACCACTACCACCTCCATAAATAGTACTGTCTTTGTATATTCTGATACTTGGGGAGGGTTAAGTTTCCAAGAAATTATTATCAAAGAAATACAAGGGTAATTTAATAGAGCATACATTACATACAATTACTACTAATATAAAGTATTTGTTACAACACTATTACCATCCTATTACCGTATTATTACTGTGCCGTAATGTAAAGTTTAACCAGAAAATGTGATCATATACACTAACCAGAGATTGCGTGATGGAAAATTTTGAAGGCTGTTCATCATTTTGACCGATTCAAATGAAGCTGTGATTTTACATAGTAAATCTGATCTCCTGTAGCTGTACATACCGTTCTATAGTCTAGCTTACTGCTAACAACAACTTCCTGAATAACCTCGAAACAAAAGGATAAATAGTGCCGCTTCATACATCCTCATGTCCACCCCACTCCTTCTCCCTCCGCATGTGTGTATGATGTGCGTGTATGAAGTGCTCACATTGACTAAAAAGCCTCTGTAATTGCTGTGGAGTTTGTTCCCTGGTGTTGCGTGTGTTGCGTGCAGTTTGGTGCAGTTTAAAATGTTAATTGTAACAAATTATTCTGAAAATATAGAACAGATAAAGTGACGTATAAAAATAGGTTAGAACGGAATTTCAAAATGACTCTAGCGTAGCCACTGACGCTAACACTGACAGCAATCTATGACCTGCCATTGTCAACAATAGGAAGAAAACACAGTGGCAATGACAGCTTAGTACGGTAGAGGAGTGAATGATAACTATTGTTGTCAAGTGTTGATTGGGCCCTGGTTGTAGTTTTGTCCATTTAGGGTGTTTTCTGTAAATGCCCGTGCGGCATATGAGACTATTGTTGAGGTTTTAGGCTCTTGTCACCTTCTTGTACCCCCCTTCCTTCCTTCCTTCCTTCCTTCCTTCCTTCCTTCCTTCCTTCCAACATGCTCAGTCGCCCCAAAAACTGGTCAGACGGCTTTCATTATTGGGGGATCTGTGGCAAAAACCAGTCAGATGGCTTCAGATGGGTGATGGTCAATTTGGTGTGTGGAGGCCTTAAAGCAAAATGTTGATTATTACCCTAGGAATGGTCTCCTGTGAGTGAATGTGCCCTTGTCAGCCTGTTTTCCCTGCCTAAGGCCCATAGTTATTGGGATAGGTAGTCAATCCCTGATAGGAATAAGCAGAAGATAAATGAATGAAATTAATCTTCCTCATCCTCTTGACTGCAGTCCTCTCAAACCACAGGAAACACAATAAATCACTTTATATGGGCATTTTTTTCACACACAAAGTGCATTGTTAGTCTCTACTAACTTTTCACAAGCCCAACTAAAAAAATAACTGTGGCTTGACAAAGTTATTCCACTGACCAGGCTCTGCCAGCAATGACAACACTGTGGAGGATTATGTGGAAAAAGTACTCCTAGTTTTAAAGGCTGATCTATGGACACTAAAACAGCAGCCACCATGATTCAAATTCGCTGTACATGCATTGAACCGAACAGTTGTTTTCCCTTGAATACTATGTTAATTGATCTGGTTACACAAACGTTCAGACAAAATCAATTTGTTAAAGTTGCTCTTGACGTTCAAAGCAAGCAGTTCAGTGAAGCATGAGAGTGTACATTGCGTATTTGCCAAGATCAGCTTACATCAGCGCTGAGACCTAACCAGCCAGGGCCCAAAGCACACACATAAACTGACTAGACAGAGAAAGATCATAGCGCTATCAAGGGGAGAAGTTCAGTCTACTTTGCTGGCTTCAGCCCCCTTAAATGTTTTCAACCTCCCTAAAAAGTACGGAAATCAATTCATAGGGCATATAAACTAGGGTGAAACCAAGACTAAACCAGGTTAAACCCGAGGTCGGTGTAAAGCATAACTAAACAATGGCCAAATCATGTATAGACTAGTATAGACTAGTACTGTATAAGTACAAACTAGGTCTAAAGCGGTACTAAACCAAGGCTAAATCAGGTGTGTACTGTGCTAAACCAGGTCTATTAGGTGTAAACCAGGACCAAAGCATGAATAATTTATACCATCTAAACCAGGACTTAACCAGAGATAGGTCTAAACCAGGACTGTATATGGTCCAAACCAGGTCTTAATCAGGTCTAATCTAAACCAGGGCTAAAGCAGGAATAAACTAGGTCCAAACACTCATCTATGATTCAACCTTGAGCTAAACAAACTGGTTCTAAACCAAGACCAAGCCAGGACTATACCAGAGAACAGTGTGAATCAGGACTAAACAGAGTCTAAACCAGGTCTAAATCATAGACATCATACTGTATACACAAATTCTCTTCTATCAGTCGTCTTCATCGGTCAGGACTATGCCTGCACTTGGTCTTAAACCTATAGACATATCCCTGGCACCATGTCTTCCTCTTTTTCACATTGTCCCTTTCTTAACCTAATTATATGTGGTGTTCTTCTCAGTGCCACTAATGATATGGTGTGCTATCCACAGTCCACTGCTACTGAGCTCAGGTCACATATGTTCTATATATCTACTGACATATGGACGAATGGTGCCCAATGCCAAGACCTGCCACAAACAGGGGGAAAGGGAACGCGAGAAGACATACAAGCTCAAATAAGTGGCTCGAATAAGGAAGCAGAAAGAGGAGTAGAGCCAATTAAAACTAACACAGACAGACAGTGTGATGGAGGAAGAATGCATACCAGTGGACACGGGCAGTCACAAACAGGAAAGGCCAAAATGATAAAGTGCAAAACTGCTTTGTTTCTGCTATAAGCCCACGAGGAGAGTATTTCGATTTATTGTGGATGCATTAGTTAGATTTTAAACATGTCAGTCTTATCAAAAATATATTGTTTCAGCAAAAATAAACATTTGACAGAACAGCTTATGTACATTTATATGTTGTCACTTTTCAATAATCAGAGTTGATGGTGACTCGAGTGGAGCCTACCCAACAAATATGGGCCTTAGGTGTGCCCAGTTTGTTGCAAGGCTGACACAGAGCACCGGGAGAGAACCCAGAGGGAGGACATTCAGATGCCACAGATTGTAGTCAGACAGCCCAGGGATTTAACTCGCAACATTCTAGCTTCAAGCACCCTTGGTAAATATCGGACAAAAATAACAAAAGTTTCACAGTCTATTTTTGATACGTTTAGGTTACCATTTTACATTTTGCAACATAAAACTCACAATATTTATCTAATACAAGCTGTTCCCACTTTGTCTGATTAGATACCTGTCTCGCCTGTCCCTGTTTCAAGACAGGACCAAACCATTTGTGCTGGTTTTTGGGGGTTTCCAAAAAGATTTAAGCAAAGCCTTGGCCCCCTCACAGCTGAACACACCTCTTCTCCAATCAGATATGTTGTTGAATGGTGGTGGCAACAACAATGGTTCTTGCAGGAGCAGGCAGGAGTACTTTGTGGTTTACCCCAATTTATGACTCACTTATAGGTGAATCATATTGTCAATCTGTTTTCAGCTCTGACCGGACTATAGCTCAACATTATTAATTACCAAACTAATGCCTGAATGAAACCAAACACAACTTTGGGTATTAATTTGAGATAGAAACAACATTTTAACATGGTTAAAAATGAAAATTGAATTATTACTCTATTGGATATCAGCTGCTATTGTGTTTGTTCATCTGGGGATTCAAGTGATTTTTTTCTGCTTTAGTGAACACCTCAGCAGCACATTATCACATATGAGCTATAAATAGTCAAACTGTTGAATATATATACACTTATAGCTGACATAGGGCAAGGCTGGTTTAATACAGAATCTTAACACTTGATATGTTTGATACAACAGACAAAATGCACTGAAAAGCTTTTCAGTCAAATTTGAAGAAAAGTCAAGGTAGGACAGGTGGAGACAAACAAGTTGGTTGCCATGCAGAAGTCTGCAGGTTGTGAGAGCGCTGCTTTGCCACTAATCAGCATCATCACCCAGACAACACCAAGCCTGTTCATATTACAACAGCAGTGATGGGAAAAGGGGGCTGGCTGATGTGCTCCAAGCCAGAAAACAAAGCGGTAAGCATGTTGTATTAATTGCACCTATATTAGCAGTTTTCACATGTTTTAGATGTGTTAAAATGGTTATTATTGCAGCGCATCATCTGTTAGGAGATTGAAACACGTGAGTAGGACCATGTAGTAACATAAGTGACCAGATCGTGATCAAATCAAGATCTAGTATACTAAAATAAATACTTGACTACAAGTATAAAAGTCAGAGAAAGCACTGACAGTAAAATTACAAATAGCATACATTCGAAATTGAACCTGGGCTAATTAACAAATACTAAAGAAGATTTAAACCAAAGACCATACTCAAAACTTGGAGTAGCAGGAGCTCAGATGGTAGATCAGGTAGTTTGATATGCTTGGGCAAAACACTATAACCACCTTGCCTGTGTATAGATGCCTTGTGACGAGTGTGTTAGAGAGGTGGTGGTCAGAGAGGCTATAAGCACACCTATGGCTGCCATATTTCATTCTGCCCCAGGGCAGCTGTGGCTAAAGAAGGAGTTTACCATTGTCAGTTTGTGACTGTGAAAGAATAATAGACTTCTTTCTAGTGTGTTTTTAGTGTTTTGAAAAGCACTCTATAAAGCTAAGCCATTATAAACAAAGATTCACCCTGGACATAAATCTAAACCTTTAACTTAAAAACAACAAATCTTTTGCTGTAATGATATGAGTGTTTTGACATATGGTGAAGGCGGCTGCTCAGACATGTGTTGTGTTTTTCAGTTAAACATAGACCAAACAGAAACAGAAATGTTAATCGATACTTTTGCTAACCCCAAACAAGCTGGGTTCTTTCAATTGCTACATATTTTACAATAACTCAAAGCCGCCACAACAGGAAACTCAAAAGTACCAAAGCGCCTTTAACATTTTTCTGGAAGAGTGCCATTTTTAGTGCTTTATGCAAAAAAAAAAAAAACAGTCTAAAAATAATTCCACCTCAACATTTTGACAGTCCCTGGTCTTTGCCTTACACAACTGAAATGTGTTTTTAGAGAGATGTGAACTAGAAAAACGGTGTTAAGAGTGCGCAATTGTGAGCCCATTACCCACTGATACCCACAGACTGATGACCATGGTTTTGCCCATACTACCTTTGTCTTGTTTGTACTTATTGCATGTTTTATTTTTGTAGTTTTATTTAACTATGTTTTATAATGATGTTAAAAAAGTTGTGTGTGTTGCATGTCATAAAAGGTGCTTAAGCCATTATTATTATTATTATTTAATTAATATATGTAGTGCTATCCAGGACTCTACTATTATTTCACTCCACATTCGCATATTGCTGTTGGTAGCTTGGTTGCTGGGCCACGGTTTAGCTCAATCGGTAGAGCATGTGGTCTGTATGCAGAGCTTACAATGCTAGCCCGACTCACGACAGTTTGCTGAATGTCACTCCCTACTCTCCTGTCGATCTACTGTCCTCTCAAATAAAACCAAAAGCCAACAAAAAATACCTAAATTTAAAAAAAAAGCTTTGTAGCCATAGCCAATAGACAATGTCACAGCCATACCTCATCTTCAGCCTCTATGACCATGAAAAAGCATGCATTGAATCTTGTGGCTACTTAGTTCAATGTTACTGAGTTGGAGTTGTCTACAGTGATTGGGTTGAGGAGTTGAACTCGGGACGGTCTGCTGTGCTAAACGAGGGCCATATTGCAGTGTGTGTCTGTGTTTGTTTCTATTCGGGTGTGTGCCGCAGCCAAACACAGCATGGTTTGCAGATGTACCCAACCCACGGCAGACAAGCACCAAAATAGCATGTGTCATGTTGTGTACAGGTGCCTAAACTTTGCACTTTGTATTATTTATACTACACACAAAATCTCTTTACCTCTATACAGTCAAAGCACTATAAAGTATTAAAGATTGTAAGATCAGACCATATATGCGATCGGAGGAAGACTAATTTGCGAAACATACCTGTCCTTGAATTGTCTGTTCCTTCCACCACCACAGGTTTCCATGGTAACCGGGGAAAGCAGGGAGTTTGCAGTGAGCGTCGTTGTGGATGTGAAAGACGGAGCAAAAGAGGGAAAAAGAAAGAACTTGAGAGTTTTTCAGGTGTTGGCACCTCACGGGCTTCATTTTTAACAACGTACACACTGGCTTTTGAAGATCACGAAGAAGTTCAAGATGGTGAATGGGCAAAATTGTAATGTATTGTAGCAGAGAGTAGGGTGGGGTATTATACAGCTTTAGTTTATTTTATATATATTTTTTTTTATTCGCAGCTTAATGATTTTTTCTTTATATACAGGGCAGATGTACATTTATGGATTTGCTTGTCTTTTTACCCAACTCATTTTGCAGAAGTTCAGTATTTCAGTATTTTTAAATTTTATGTTATCGTATTTTGGCTGGAAAACACACTGAAGCTAACGCTAACCCTAGCCCTAACCCTAACCCTAACCCTAGCCCTAACCCTAACCCTAGCCCTAGCCCTAACCCTAA
>JAVQKC010114669.1:0-11735 GCA_036025475.1 Philypnodon macrostomus
ATGCACATTCAACACAGGGTCAGAAAATGCAATGAAATGCTTTGGATCGGAGGAACCGTTAGACTCGCTAAGATACTCATGAAGTACTAATAACATGCAATAATAGTACATGGTAAAAAGTGTGCAAAAAGAGATAAGTGACAATATAATAAACATATAATAAAAAATAAAAAAAAGTACAATAATTAAAAAAAGGGAAAAATACCAAGATGCAGTTGGATTTAAATAAGGTGTAAGTATTTCACAGGTGGTGAAATACTTATACAGATGAATTTTGTATTGCACATGATATAGTATTTACCACCACCAAACACCAATCAGACACCACACCACATTCATTCATAAGCAATGTGGGTTAAGTGTCTTGCCCAAAAGTAGCATTATCAGAGTTAACAGATGTAAAAGGAAAAAAAATAATCTGAGAAACTGATCATTGCTTTGACCCACTGTGGGCAACAGCCAGACGAATACAACACAGTAGCTCCATTGTCACAACAGACTAAATTAGAATCGCACTGGAAGCCTTCTCACACTGAAGCAAACTCTTGGTAATTAATTTGTGTTTATGCATCTTAACTGTATCTCTGTTGTCTTTCCAAACCCAAGATAAGATCCTGTTGTTAAAGCCTCTACCTGCTCAATTAGGTCCAGGCAGTGCCCCAGGATGAGGTACAAACAAAAACCTCCCCCTGTGTTTCAATTGATCAACACTTTTATCACCACGGTCGAGTCGTTTCTCCAAATTAACTTCAATCATGCGATAACAGCTTGGTATGTAATGGTGGTACTCTCTAGACTTTTACAGGAGCTGCTATCTGACTAAACATTCAATTACCCCGAAAGCAATGGCATCCTTTTGCTCCTTCTCATTCTCTGGTTGACGTCAGATTTCAGACATCCATCATTTATAAATGTAGAAAATATACTTAAGTAATGCTAAAAAGAAAATTGGTGTTTGACCTAGCATGGACCTTTTTTCTCCCATTAGAATTTAGCTTAGGCTAGCATGACGTTTGCGTTAGCAGTTAGCTTTTGAGAGTTGGCGCACGTTTAGAATGTGTAATGTTTTTGACATTTAGGTGTGTTTTTATTGTTCAAGCCAGACCTTATTGACCTACACTTAGTGATCGAGGAGAATGAAAGCACTCAGGGGTAATAGAAGGGGCAGGCCTTTTAGAAATTGGTCTACCAAAATCGCTAAGGTTCAACTTCCAAATGCTAGATAGAGCTCACTGAACAGGAGCATCTGCATTGGGGCGGCAGTGGTGCGGTGGTTGGACCTGCAACCAGAGGGTCAAATCAGCGCCCGAGTGAATTCTGTCGTTGTCCCTGGGCAAGTCATGAGTGAATGAATAATGGACTTAATTGTAAAGCACTTTGGGTATCTTGAAAGGCGCTATATAAGTATAAGTCATTATTTTTATTTTTTATTTATGTTTTTTAGTAAATTTTTTATTTTATTTTATTTTTTATTTCATTTTAATTTCAATGTTAACATTTTAATCACTTAATAATATCTGTCTCACCATCTTTGCTTTTCTTTCGCCCGATTGCTCCAGTACCACTGTTGAGAAACCTAAACCAGTCAACTCCTCTCCCTCAGGGTTTTATCCTGTTGTCTTCTTGATGAGTACTTCAAATCTGTAGCACCAGGTGGGACCAGGAGGGAGTGATATAAGGCCAGACTCATACTGTGAGTGGCTGCTGGACCAGAGACGCCACAGCAGCGTGCCTCGTCTGACAGTGATGAACGAGCCATCGGGCCATCTGATAATTCGTCACTCACAGGCTCGGAGAGGTCCATTCATCAAAACCAGTGTAGAGCAGACAGTTTGTTCGTATTCTCACACCTAGTTTAATCGTTACGGGCACTACCTTAAACAGACCAGCGACATGACCAGTGGATTCAAGTCACAACAGGTAAATATAGTTGTCAAGTTTGAGATTTTGGTGCAGTGTTTGCCCTTAAGGCTGTACTACCTGATCTTGGGACTGTAAACTGATGTGTTTAAAAAAAAAAAATACAAAAAATATGTTTGCGACCCTCTATCACGGTCTCACACAAACCAGGAAGTATGAGCATAAAATAGCAGTAGCAATAAAAATAGTTGCGATAAAGCTGCAAATTTTCAAATAAAACTCCCTCACATTATTACAGATAGATTCTAGTTTTTGATAAATGTACAATGTTTCAACCAATCAGAGCCCTCCTGTCCCGTGAAAGCGTGTGATTGGTTAAGCAGTTCCTTCCCTCACTCTAAAACCAAAAACTTTAGAACTCAGCCCACAGGTGACCTCAAAGTCAATTTTTTTTTCTCAGATGACTTCTGTTATGCTGTACTGATAACTAAATAATTATCGTTTAGCAAAATACATGGGAAATCAGGTAGTGCAGCTTTAACATGTCTAACAAATCAGTGGAACCTGCCATGGTCAAAGAAGAATCATCATACGAATGTGCAGTAGAGGTGCTCGGATATTTCTCTAAGCGGCATTGTCGATGGACGGACATGCACCCGAACACTGGGCTGAGTCGCCACAAGGCAGACCCTCAGGGGAATCGCGATGATGGCAGGCGGCAGGTGGAGGCAGAGCCGGGAACCGGGAGGCGGGAGGGGGTGGATTGATTTATCCGTTGCAGGCGTAATGCATCAGAAGAGAATGTGGTGAGTTTCAGCTCAAATCTTGAGGATGAGGGCACAAATCACCAGCAAGCGAACCTCCGGAGAGACTCCCATTACCGCTGCTATATATAACAGTAATCTTGTTAAGCCTCCATTCTGTCTGGGCTCTGTCAGGAGGCTTGATTCAGTCAATAAGTGACCCCTTGGACTGTAAATGAGATGCAGCCTGCTTTTCTCAGGATATAAACACATAAACACACACCAACGCACATAAAACAATCGCAGACACCCCCACACACACACTCTATATAGAGCCATTGTGTGTTGAGAATTCCTATCCAGTTTAATGAGAGCGAGGGCCTAACCTGGAGGATCCCGCTCGAGCCCCCAATGACAAGTTTTTGGAGCGTTTTCTGTTTACGCCTAACATTTGGAAAGCACGCCTAATTAGTAATAGCTGTTTTTCGAGGGGATCAACTCACACTGCTGTCATTGTAAAAGCCCCCCGAAGAACTTCAAATATATTTGCAGGAGACATCTGCTACTCCGGAAAAAACAGAAAAAGCACTTAATATAAGAAATGGAGTGTGCATTGTTGTAAAAGCTGCGGAGGTATTCAGTTTGAAAGTGCATTTTATCTCAAAGTCAAACACAACCGCTAATTATAAACAATGTGAACATATGCTGGGTGTTTTTATAATCATGGATAGCCAACACGATCTTAAAGAGGAATCATTCAGCTTAAATATCTTAACCACCAAATGTTTTTGCATGGCTACAATCCATGTATTCCATGCAATGAGCATACTTTTTGTTTAGTAACTTAAGCTTAAAACGAATCAAAATGGCAAATTATTCATTCTCCATGTTCAGTCACAAATTTTGGATAGTGCAAAAATGTACCCAGAGGCATAGTGGTTAATAGAGTACTCACACAGAATTAGTCTTCAATAAGAATAACTAACTATTGTTTTATATTGCCAGTGTGCAGAAACAAATCAACAAAACACTACTGAGTCACACACTGGTCTCTCAAACCACAACCAAAAACACCAACAACAATCACAATTTCTACAAGGGAGAGGTGTCAACAGTGCAGCCAGGCCAACAGATAACCCAATTACATACCAGTGGAGACATCTTGGTGCATGTTAACAAAAATTCCAGACTCCAACTCGGCTGTCTTGTGCCTTTGCCCCGCGGTATCTTTAATACTCTTGCCCCTGTAACATACAGCATGATTTAGCCCCAAGAAAAGCAATGGAAATTTCCCTCACAACCCTTTTTCGAGTGACTCCCATCAGTCTGTGCCTGCCTATCTGCAAATGCCAGCTCATTTCTCAAGCTAGCCCCCCCAGTTGGACTGTGAACGCTGCTAACTGCTCATTCTTATGCATCTCTCCTGCCAAACACCACATCAACTGGGATGAGGAAAGGGCCCAGACTTTTCCAGGACTGTATTTTTGGTGCTTGGAGATATCAGAGGAAACTAGTTAAGGTATATTTCAGAAGGAGTTTATTGGATTGGGTTTATTGGATTGGGTGTGACGGAGGGTCTCAGAAGAATTGAACTAAAGGGAGAATGTAAAAGTAAGGCTGATTGAGAAAGTCATTGTTGGTGCAGACGTCGGTTTTAAATGATGGTCTCCCTAATGAGAGTAAATAACATCATAGTTTAGCATCTCGGCACGTGCATGCCTACGCACATGGTCCAGAGATGTGTGCGCGCAGTTGTCAACAAGAATGAAACTGGGAAAAGGTGTAGGCGTAAGTTCTACCTACGCCCTTTGACCTTTGTATGACTCCAGTGTCCAACCCATGTATTTGCATGATGTATTGCCCAAAGCCGTACCTGGGGATTGAACCTACTTTCCTTATTTGCGAGAGAAAGATTAACCATTATGACAAAATTTTACAACTTGAGTAATAGTATTTTTTTCATAACAGTATTTCTGAGTACTACTTCATATTAGTATCAACAAAAATCTCATACTGTTCACTTACTGATATAATGTATATGTTTTTACAGTTCAAATGTGCTTGCAAACAGGGTTTATCCCACCTTAGGCCCAAAGTAGCTGTACTAGTACTTGGTCCGCTGTGCAATATCTAAAGCAGTACCAGCTCAGTGCACGTTGTTCTATACAAATACAATGTATCTTGAATATTGTTCTTACATGTATTCAGAACATTACATTTGCAAGTTGTATCCTTGATGTGTGATAAATGTGTTGCTGTGTTTAGTCTCCGCTGGTTTACCTTTCCTTGTGTTTTTTTTTTCTCTTGTGGTGTGTAGCTTTGCCCCATCTCTGACGGCTCAGGCTCTTCTGTCTCTCCCTTAGTCACAGCTGCCTTCTCTGCCATCTGTCCAAGTAATGCTTCAAAGTCCCGAGAGCGGGTCCCTGCCAAGCCCGCCACACCCCCGTCCCATCAGCTATACAATTTAGACATTAATGAGAAGAGGATTTTCACAGTAGCTGTCACCATCCTTGTGTGTGTGTGTGTGTGTGTGTGTGTGTTGTGCTTTGGTGTTGATGCACTGACAAAGCTATAGCCAAGACAGAATAAGATACCAGGCTTAGAGACCAGGTGCTAACAATGTTATTTTCATCAATTGATCCATGCAGCAAACTGTTTAACAAGCCTATTTCTGGTGCTCTTTCTAGAAAATAATGAAGATTTTTATTCTGCACTTATTCCTTTGTGTGGGGAAAGTACTGTGATTATTTTTATTTCGGGCTCTAAATGGCACTCACTGATCACTCATATCATTTGTACCTCCTACCTTGACAAAATGGCAGTCCAATACTTACTCATGCCACATTTGCCCTGGGCCCAACTGACCATGGCTGCCTTTCTGACCACCACCAAACATATGTAAGTGAAGGCCACAACAGCAGAACAAACCAGACGGCAATCAAACCACCAACCTCCCAGTTTCTGTTCTATCACCAGTTGGACCATTCTCCTCTGACCTACGGCATCAAAAAGATATGCTCACCCACAGAACTGACGCTCACTAGATATTTTCTCGCTTTGGGACCATTCTCTGCCAACTGTAGAGTTGGTTGTGCGTGCGAAATTCCCAGTATATGTTCAGCTCTGTCAGCCTCAAAAATTCACATCATCATCATCATCATCCTGTCATCTTCTCAACGTCAGTATGCCAAAATTCAGTGCTCCCATGTGACTGACTTGCTATTCATCTTAACAAAATAGGTATACCTAATAATGTGGTCAGCGAGTGTACATCAATATATGCCCAAGACCAGTTTGTTATAATTTTTTTGCAACCAATATAATTAATTTGCATCAACAATCGTCCTTATCTTTCACCTCTATTGTGACCACAAATCAGATTTCACAGCACATTACATTAATTAAGACGGCCATTGTCAGAAGTGGAAACTGCTGGTATGTTGATTTTATAGACAACAGTGAAATTGTAGCATAGATGCCAAGTCTATCTAAGCACGTAAACACGTTACTATAAATGGTCCCTTTAAACTGCCAAAACATTTATCCATCATATATAGCTGCCCACTCACTGTATAATTAAGGAATATGTATGTATATATATATAGCAGGTGTTGACAGGTAGTGATGTAAATTTAATTGCAAGTAAACAAAACTATATACATAAGATATCATCTTTTTTGTTAATTACATTTCTATACTTATTCTAAAACTTTTATTTTAACATCTCAAATAATAAGGACATCTGTGACTACACAATTAGAACTAAACCAGGTCTAAACCAGGAATCATCCAGGACTAAACCAGGTCTAAACCAGGATTAATCCAGGACTAAACCAAGTCTAAACCAGGACTGATCCAGGACTAAACCAGGTCTAAACCAGGATTAATCCAGGACTAAACTAGGTCTAAACCAGGATTAATCCAGGTCTAACCCAGGATTAATCCAGGTTTTAACCAGGTCTAAACCAGGATTAATCCAGGACTAAACCAGTTCTAAACCAAGTCTAAACCATGTCTAAACCAGGATTAATGCAGGACTCAACTAGGTCTAAACCAGGATTAATCCAGGATTAATCCAGGACTAAACTAGGTCTAAACTAGGATTAATCCAGGACTAAACCAAGTCTAACCCAGGATTAATCCAGGACTAAACTAGGTCTAAACTAGGATTAATCCAGGACTAAACCATGTCTAACCCAGGATTAATCCAGGACTAAACTAGGTCTAAACCAGGAATAAGGACATGTTAATTTCCAGCCCTTTAGCAGGAGTAAAACCAACTAAATCCAGATTTGAACTGCAAAAGACTAGACCACAAGAAAACTTCAGAAATGTTGTGTCTGAGATAAAACTAAACTTACACTGTGGGGTTTTGTTGCCTTTTAAAAAAAATGCTCAATCATACTCTACTATACTATAAATGTATGCTATACCATGAACTGCCATTTTGACTGGTTTAACAGAGATTATGGTCAAAATTCAAAACAATCGAGAGCTTGAACCAGAAATGTCATAAAAACTAGCTAATTGGGTGTTCCCATTTAAAAAAATTAAGACTTAGAGGGCAAAAGGAAAGTATATATAGTTATCAATTCAAAATCAACACTAGCGGCCCATTTCATCAGTTTCCATAAACATACACTTTGACCATTTCTGTCTGTTTGAGCTGCTCCTAGAATCTATTTCTCTGTTAGCATGCACACTAAACCCCGGCTCATTTTTCGAGCTCGGACTTACATATTCATTACGGGTCTTAGGTTCCTGTGAAAGCCCAAATTCACAACGTTGGACTTTCATTCACAAGCCATTTGGCCGTGTGTCTGTCATTTCTTCTTCATTTGATCTGTGTCAAGAAGAGGACACTCTACTCCAGCATCTACAGGAACAGCTTGTATTTGAAAGGAACAAGGCGAGCTCTGTTAATGTGAAGATTGCAATGTACTCGCTAGGCTAGTGTCGTGTCAGTATCGCTATGCGTGTGGTTTGTTCTGTGATTGGCAGAATTCAGCTTGGCATTTTCAATAGACAGTCCCACAGCAGCACTAGTCCTGTTGTAGTGCAGCATTGCTGGTACACAGGGGCCTTTTTAATAGTATTTTGTAGGCGTTTTTCCTAATTTAAAAATCTGGGCTAGTCCTGGATCAGACAGCTGGTACAGATCTGAAGTAGCCCTGATATTGGTCCTTGTTATGTATCTATCGGGTAATAATAATGATAATAATAATAATAATCATCGTAATAATCATAATAATACTAATAATAATAGATTGGATTTATATTGTGCTTTACAATACAAGGCTTTCTCAAAGCGCTTACATATTGTGAATTCATTCACTCCTCAGTCACACCTGATGGTGGTAAGCTACTTATGTAGCCACAGCTGCCCTGGGGCACAGTGACAGAAGCGTGGCTGCCAGTTTGCGCCTACGGCCCCTCAGACCACCACTGAGCACCAATCATACAACCACATTCATTCATTGGCAATGTGGGTTAAGTGTCTTGCCCAGGGACACAACGAGTGCGCTCGGACGGGGACTCAAACCACTGACCCTCTGGTTGAAGGCCTATTTACTGCGCCACTGCCGCAATAATAGTAATTCCAAAGGTTCCAAAATGAAGGCATCTGGACAAGGTTGTTGTTCAGATGTTTTGTGCCTCATCCAAGGAACAACAAACCAAATGCTTTCTTTGAAATAGACTACATGAATGAGAACCTTCACCTCTTTTTGGCAATGCATTTGCTACTAGAACTACTCTATTCCTACTTGGGTACTTGAAAACCATTATATTAGAGGAACTGAAACCACTATAGGGACAGCCCACACATCTTTGAGTGTCTAGAAAAGTGCTCTATAAGACTAATGCATTATTAATATTATTATTTGTCCGGTGCAGGTATATCCACTATCATCCTAGTGTGCCAGGCCCAGTGAGCATGTCTGATAGACTGATGATGTGACCTTTCCTAGTCACTTTACCATTCTATCTTTTCCACCTTTTTGATCATTTACAGCACACACTCCACAAAGGCTCATATAAAGTCTATAGATTTCCAATGAGCTGGTAGTAAGGAATGAACAAAAACTTTGTCCAAATGCCATTTTAAACCTTCACCTGGATGAACAAAAACCTTCACCAACCTCTGAACACTAACCAAGTGTGTCGTTTTAGTTAAATTCAGTTTTTTTGATTAGTTAGTTACTAATTCTTGCATCTTAGTACTATTGACTTTTTATTTATTGACGTTTTATAGTGACTACTATGTGCACTTTTGCTCTTTAGACGTCTGCTGGGACAACATAGTCAATAATGGTAACACACTGTTCTGTTTTGATGAATAAAAAGCTGCTCAAACAATGCTTAGTCAGACTTGGAGAATTGGGTCCCCCTCCCCTCTAATAGAACTTAGAGAGAGCAGTCTTTCCATGTCAAATCCGCACAGTACACACAGTACATACAGTACACACAGAACACACAGTACAAACATTGGCCTGTCTTTTCATTTCATATCTGGAGAAAACCTCTATAATTGCTGGAATCACAAGTCCCTCAGTTTACCCCAGCGATGGCTGAAATCCTGGACATATATCAATCTGTCAGTTTTTATCAGCTGGTCTCTACTGCACTGGTGTATAGAATGTGATTTAGGATTATGCCTTTTAAAGTGGATCTACCTTTGGCTCCCTATTCATTAGCATTTTACATTTGATCATTTACAAAAGGCAGCATCTATTAAAAAGAAAATTGTGGGAAATTTTGCTTCCTCTACAAAAAAAAAAAGTCCTCAGCATTATTTTTGTCATTTTCAGTCACAATTGAATCTATTGCAACCATACTGGCTTAAAAAGTGTAGTCTGGGGGTTCCCTATATTCCTAATGAGAAACTGTTCATAAAATGCTTAACCAATAGTCAAATTTTAATTAAGGCCATCCCCCTGGTCTCTACAGTGAGTTTGTGGACTACTATTGGTCAAAGTGGTAACCCACAAACTGATGTTACGTTGGGAAGCACTGAAATGATAACATTCAGATTACCTACTTTACATCATTGAATAGCATCAGCATTTTTATTATTATTATTATTTGTGAACAATTTCTGATTTGAGGAAACTTCCAGGCTACCGATTTAAACCCTTTTTTATTTATTTTTGTAACACCACCTGAACAACTCCAGTCCCACTGTCTCCATTTGTCGTGTTTGAGTCAGCACTCGACCGCTCTGCCAGAATACTGAGCAGCCGTTTTTGTCACTCCGGGCTTTATCTATGGAGCTGTCAAGGCGGAGGAGGTGGCAACAACTGGTCCGAAGAGAAAGCAGAGAATCCACATAACCGTATACTGAACACGAGCACGGTGCTGTGTCTGTTACTACGGCGACAAGCACTGAAAATACACACTGCTTCTATACCACCAACACCTACAGGGGAGATAACCACGTGGAGATGTTTCATATATATATATACAAATCGAAACAGCACCTACTATGGAACAGGCTTGCATCAAAGAGGCACGGTGGTAGAGCGTTTAGTTCCCTCGTCTCCCAGCAAGGAGATCCTGGGTTTATAGATCGACTGCAATCTCTCTGGGTGGAGTCTGCATGTCCTCCCTGTGTTATCATGGGTTCCCTCAGGGTATAGTATTTGCTTTGTTTTTTCAAAAACTAAAAATTGCATTGAACATTTCCCAAATCATATAGATAATAGATTGGTCTGCTGGTGTTACTGATTGATTACATAAAGTTTGTTCTTAACCCAAAGTGCAGTCCACATAATGCCAAAGCTGCGCTGGGCCAGACGGATGGAGACATGGCAGGCATACCACCCCTCCGACCACTACCACACCAGAACATTATGACACTTACACAATTAAACAAAGCAACATTGGTGAAGTGTCTTGCCCGAGGACACATTGGCAATACGACCTGGAATGGAGTTGGAATTGAACCGCCTCCCGTTAGAGTAGTGGATGACCTGCGCTATTTACCCTACAACATACAACGTTGACTAAACATTCTGGGTTCACAGATTTACATTTCTATAAAATCACAAAACAACAGTGTGTATAGCTGCCCACCGTCACGGACAAAAAAATTCACACTTCTTTACCACGTTCACCGGTGAGGAGATATCCAGAGAAGGAAGTAGCAGCAATCACTCTTCCCGCTCCCTCAGTCACAGTCTAAGATATACAGCGTCTGTATTGAGATGGATGCCAGCCAGCCAGCGTGCATCTCAAGTGGGCCGACTCCGACAAACAAGTGAAAAGATTAGATATCGGTGTCCACAGTGGTGCAAATGTGATGTGTGTGTCTGAAGTTTCAAATGCAATCCCAAATAACAAGTTGCCCCCTCGAGGTTTCTTCTGTGGTCATCTGAAAGTAGAAGACACGCCCCAAATTATACACATTCAACATTGAAGACTCAGCCAAACATCCACACAATCTAGGGAGGGGCTAGGAATAGTTCTCCCATTTTCCAAGCAGTCAACCAGGTTTATCAAGATAGCAGTTTGTTTACCCAGAAGGCCAGGCCGGGGTAAAATAAATAAATAAATAAACTGACTGTTGCATATTTCAACTGGGATGCACCATATTCCCAAGTCAAATACAGTATCATATTGGAAATTCAACGGTTTGCCGGGCCAGTGAAACAACTTGATTTTATCAGATGACATCTTTTGGATAGGAATATGGGATTCTGAGTAGGGCTACATTAAACGCAATGTCTGTAATAAAAAACAATGCAGTGTAATAATAATAATAATAATGTAAATTCATTTCTGGTTGATGTTGCTTTGTCTAGCAGCTTGGAAAGACTGTGGAGAGTGGCCAGGGTTGTGTCAAAAGAGCAGCCTTGGTCACAATGTGATCCACTAATAAACCTGGCACAAGGCACTGGCTCCTTTCTGAATATAGAAGAGTGTACTTAATGCACTGCAAAGTTGTTTTAAGGTATACCATAGACAGAGGTGGGTAGAGGAGCCAAACATTTTACTCAAGTAAGAGTACCATTACTTCAAAATAATGTTACTCAAGTAAAAGTAAAAAGTACCCATTCACATAATTACTCGAGTAAGAGTAGAAAAGTACTGGTGAAGAAAATACTCAAGTCCTGAGTAACTGTTTGAGCGTAA
>JAVQKC010114681.1:0-13818 GCA_036025475.1 Philypnodon macrostomus
CTTAAACCAGGTCTAAACCAGTTCTAAACCAGGTCTAAACCAGGACTTAAAACAGGACTTAAACTAGGTCTAAACCAGGACTAAACCAGGTCTAAACCAGGTCTAAACCAGGACTAAACCAGGTGAGAGTAGGTGATGGAGTGGTCTAACCAGATGTGACTCCGGGCCATTGTTTGCTGAATACAGTAGTCTTTCTTCTGTCTTCTCTACATTGTAAAGCCAATGTTGATTGTCACAGTAGAAGTAACAGACTCTACACGCAGAGTGGGAAGTAAGTAGATACTTCAAATAATTGATCTTAGTTACAATGTGATAACATGCCAATTACACATATATATTATGTATATGAAATTTAAACATGGGTGGCAGTGTGGGCAGCACTGCCACTATACAGCCAGAAGAATACAGTAGACCTTGTCCAATAAGGTCATTTGAAGTGTTTTTAGTAGTTTTAGTTTATTAATACTACCTTTAGTGCTCGGAACACTTTTTTAAACGATGTATTAACAATGGTAATAGCAATGGTGTCTTTATTCCCCCCTCATCACCTTACTGAGTGTGTCCTTTTAACTGTCTGTCTGGCTTTTGTGATGCTTCATAGTTGAACTCCAAAAAATACAACCTAAAGTGACATGGGCCTCTTGTTTCAGGACAGGGAGGGGGAGCTTGCGCTGATTGATAGGCTGTTGGCCAATCCTGCGCCTTCATCGTCCGAGTTCAGAGAATGGAAACTGGCATATCAGGAGCTGTTCTCTCACCAAGACCCGCCTCCTGAACCTAGCGAAGAATCGGAACCTGGACCGCCCCTAACACCTTCACTTTCCCACACCCACTCTTATATCGAGACACATGTCTGAAATGTTCTCCATATGGACCAGTGCAAATTCTAAACCTGGGGCAATGTCACAGCGTTTGGACAAGAATTGTGCATTGGCTTACATTGACACCCATGTCTGAGGCTTTTGCAGAATGTTTATCAGATGCATAAGTGGAGTTGTGGAAAGAGGTTTGTTTCAAAAAGTGAGACATAGCAGACCCCATGCTTCAGAATTACCCATACCTAGAGGACTAGTTACTGTTTAAAGGGACCATAGTATGCCAGATTACATTTTAGGACTAGAATTCTTCTCTCCGAACTTCTATAATCCTAATTAGAATAACAAAAAAAGCTTTGGGCTATACACATATTTCACTGTGTGTACTGAATCATTATTTTGAATTTTGAATTGGGTAAAGATCCTGAATAGAAGAAGCTTATATGTTGTAGTAAAAGGTATGAACAGCCTTTTGGAGAGTAAAAGAAAATCAAAAACTGTGCCCATATTTTGACCCTTACCTGGAGCCTACCTCCATACCACACATAACCTAAAGAACAACATTATACAACAGTAATTAAAAGACCTTTTGAGACTAGGGCGTCAATCAAAATTTCTATTGCATTAACCCCAATGCATATTAGGACCCCTTTATAATGATAACTTTGATACCCATATATGATTAATGTTGGATTGCGCAAGACATGATAAGTCTACCTACCTTCTGTGCAAACATCTTCTCAATCAAAGTTGGTTTTATGCACCATTGTTGGAAAGTGGGAACTTTGCACATACGGGAACAAACAGAGATGAACCAGGCAAAAAGAGAGACACGGTGCAATTTTCTCTCAACAGCTGCACCCTGACAGCTTTTGGACGAGACGCCATGCTTCAGACTGACCTATGACCACTAGTGTCAGTCTGCGATCTGATTGGTTGTGCCACTGTCTCCGGGGGTTACGACAGACAATAAACCTATATATTACATGTGACAGCTTTTGTGCTATTGCTAATGCAACTAGAGTATGTGCAATATACCTGGACATGGCATCATTTTGATATAGAATTATTCTGACATCTTACCAGCTCAGTGAGTGATTTGTTGTTAGAGATAGCATTTCTGCAAAGTCACATATTGGTGGGATAATAATGTTTTGATAGACGCAATGCGAAATTGGTTCTTTGTTTTTGGTATGGGCTTACAGTTTTCATGTCTCCACATAATTGTTATTGTTCTATGCACAAGTAACATACAATTGCTCACTTGCTATTATGCACACTTATTTCTGGCCTATATTGAGCAAAACCAAATACAAACCGGAAGATTGTTTGTAAAAGTCACAAAATGTTATGATCGTCTCGAGCTGGTGAGACATTGAGTACATTTACAGGCACTTGACTATCCCGGCTATGATCGTTTTTTTAAAGTATCCAGGTTATGTCCAAAATAAGCCGATTTCAGTATTCAGTATTGTGAAAGCCGGTCTGCCTGGAAAACTGATAGAAACGCAGTATCTACCTACTCCTGGCACTGGTACTGGTACATGGCGATGTTGGTGACTGTCCCACAGCGGCTGTACATTGTAAAAGTGCTCTAAAATTGGATCGGATCTCAGCATTATTGGACAAAACTATGCAGCGGTTCATCAATGTGGACATGTTTTCTGCTTAACACTGGTTTTATTGGCTGTATCTCTGCTGCTGTAAGTGCTGAATAACCCGCATTCGTTAGCAACACAGTGTTCAGCTGACTACAGTCCATACCCACCAACCCTTCTCCTCACATATCCTGGATGCTGTATTTTCTCATGTATTGCTGGGTTGCAGGTGACATCAACACATTCTATAGCCCCATACACTTTAATGGGAGATTGGGGCCAGGAAAATGACTGTTAATCTGAAGATGTTATGTGTGGATAGATACAGGGGAGGAGTGGACCGTGTCAATGATAAAATGACCAGATTAAAAAAAAAATTTAAAGGATATTTCTTGTAAAAAAGACCATATAGTTAATACTGAATCTGCCCCCTGCCCCCCATCTGAGGGTATGAAATCATCACACTCCCACAACCCAGCAATACAGGGATATGAAAAAATGGGTTTCTCTAAATGCATGTAAACATCAAATCCCGTATGACTAGTGACCTGGGTTATTCAAGTGCACGTTAACATACTCAATTTTAACAGCTCTCTGCAAACTCATATTACCACATTATTATAAAGGGGGGAAAGCGTCTCATTAGCCTTAGGAGAAAGAATAGACAGGTAGCTCTAGACAAATAGACTGAATGACTAATCAACACTCAGTCCAAGCAATCAATTTTTGATTCAAATCCCAGGTGCTAATTGCTTAAACAAGTTAAAAACACATATGAGAATCTCACGGACCAGTAGTAGGAACGTCGACGCATTCATTCACTGTTGGACATTTAGATTCTCTACTTCACCTATACGTGCGTGTCTTTAGACGGTGGGAGGAAGACGAGAGAACCCACAGTAACACGGGGAGGACATGCAAGAAAAATATGTAACGCATTCATATCTTGTGAAACATTATTATTCCACAGTTATCAATAGAAATGTCCTATGATTTCTGAGGCTGGGTTGCTCTTTCATACTATTTCTGATCTGTCATTCTGATGCTAGTGCTGCCATTATTTTATCTTGATCCCACTGAGTCATATCTATAATAACCACAGACTGTCACAGATTGTAATGTGAAGGCCTTATCCTCCGTGCCAATACGATATTAACAGGTATGTTTATCTGTACAGTGATAGTATTACAGCAGAGGACACTACAGGTCTTTCATATGAACTATAGCCTATATTAGTTTTAGAGACTTTGTTTGTGATGGTTTGGTAGATAGCTCTATGATAAAATGCTGGGCTGGACCTGAGGCATGCATGAAGAAGGGAAAATTAACCCTGAAGCAATTTAATTTAAAATTAATAACCATGTATTTAATAAAGGGGCTGTTTAGTATTTTGTAAAATTGGTTTTGGAAATGTGAGAAGAAGATTTGAAGGAACACTAGAAATATGTAGCAGTGTTGTAGTGTCTGGCCGAGATCAGAGTGGACCATTTAGACTTTTAGGGTCCGAGACTGAGTCAAGGCCAAGGCACATCAAACTGTGTCCGAGACCTGGACAAAAACTGAGACAGTAAAAATGTGGTCGGCCACTTCAACACTGATTGTTGTTAGAATGACTTGAATTTACAGAATATTTAGAGAAATTGTGACTAGTTTAGATTTCTTTACTTATTAGACCTGGATTATTTGACTTGTCTTATATAAAGCAAAATTATCTGTAGACTAAGACAAATATCTTCACTTCACAGATAGTATTTCTTGTAATTGGAGGGTGGAAATTACATTGAAAACAAGTCAAATAACTAAACTAACCAACACAACTCAAATCAAATCAAGATTATTATTCTGAATTCAATCATTTGAACTAATTTTTTACAGTGTAATACCCATTATTACTATATCATCTTGTTGCACTACAAAATATTGGTCTATCCATTTAAACTGCTAATAAACCATTACAAACAATGACTTATATTGATCACTTTATGTTTTATTATATCCAAGTATTCAGGGTAGATTTTTCCTTCAAGATCCTGCATGCACCATACATACAAAATAGTCATATTTGCATAGCAATTGAGATATGGATTTAATAATTATATAGAACAATATATATCGATATTGTACGCTGCTGCCTAATGACTTGATTGCAGACTACACTATTTAAAAGCAATGGAACTTCATACAAGCACATACAGACTGTCCACATATGCTGCTGCCGTGGTTGGTCCTATAGTGGCATGTCTTTGCTGTACATAAAAGTTATATTTCATTTTGTTGATTTGTGTTTTGGATAATGTTCATATCTTAATGCTAATAATATCAGGTATTTTGAACATGCATTGTTTTCTTGTTAAATCTAAAAAGTTATTTATGTAAGTGATTATTTAAATGTTTGGGAGAAAGTTGAATAAAGTTTGGTGATTTGAATGAAGACCTTTTTTCTTTTGTTTCTGTGCTAATGCTAATGATAACTCTTATGTTGCAGATTAGTTAAAATGACTTGAAATCAGAATAGTAATCTTGATTTGAGTAGTTCTGGCCAATTCAGATTTAGTTAGGTTTTAGATTATTTGAAATGTGATTCTGACTGGTTTTATTTTTATTATTATTTTATTTTATTTTTTTTTGGCAGATAATTTATCTTAAAATAAAAAAGACATTGAAATCAGTTAGAATTGTATTGAAGTCAAATAATCTAGGCCTAATATGTAACTAAATCTAAACTAGTTACAATAACTCAAATCAAGATAGCTTTTCTTTATGAAAGTAATTTCAACAAATCTAGATATTCCTTTTTCTATGTCCTACTTTGCATCAGATTGCGCTGTATTACGAGCTCAAATTCCAGCATCCCACAAATTGAGGCTGTGTCCCTCATTTTGACTCATGCACAAACATTGTATTTATCTGTAGCCTTTTGATTGATACTTTTTCTCCACGTTCATAAATCTGTATTGTTAATGCCAGATTATATTATTTTAAGCGATTATTCATTGTGAAGATACATATATATATTTAATTGTTTTATTTCATTTGAAGAGTCAAATTTAATATAGCTCTTTAACATTAGCTCAAGCTGTTAACTTTCTTGAACTTTAGATCTTTTATTTTAGCCTCAGCTGTATGAGACGATGCAAAATGAGTGTAGGCCTAAGTAATTGTTTTTTTCTTGATCATTTCATTTTTGTAATTGAGAGGAGCAATAATTACAAATTTCAAATTGATGAATTGAACAGCCCCACTACCATATAAATGTGGAAAATTCACAATGTTGAATAAGAATATTTAGTCATTTATTTGGCTATTTTTGCTGCATTAGTTCCACATTCCACAGTAGTGGTATTTTATCTCACCGGAACACTCTTTGCGTCCCACAATTAGTCCATTTAGATTCGGTCACCCTGTATACTAGCAGCTGCTGTACCATATCTGTCAGCATTATAACGAGGGGGTGTTGATGATAACTTAACCATGTCCAAACACTTCCAACAGGGGTGGCAGCTCTCCCTACAGGCCAATGTATCCCCTTCTTGTTTGGTGTGAAGGAACATGCCCTGACTGCAAGTCAGACCATACGGCTAATCACCATCATTCAATTGCAAATAATATTTATATACAGCATGAATGTTTGGACGCAATCATTGTCAACATGCATTTTAGACCTGCTTTTTAAACTGTGAAAAGTCAGTTTACTTTCTCACCACAGAGCCTTCTGTGTCCAGGGTCCCCAAACATTCCGGAACTCACTCCCCCCACACAAACAATCAGAAAACCATCGGACAGTTCCACTCACTCCTGAAAATACTTCCCTCCCACCTACTTACTTACTTACTTACTAACTAACTAACTAACTAACCAACTAACCAACTAACCAACTAACCAACTAACCAACTAACCAACTAACTAACTAACTAACTAACTAAATGGAAGTTGTTGTTGTTGTTGTTGTTGTTGTTGTTGTTGTTGTCAGGTTTTCCATCTAGTTATATTGTAGCTGACAGTAAAAACACAATCAGACTTGAACAATAAAACAGGCCTACATTGTGATGCATTTATATTAGTATTGGGTTTTTTCCCCCACCAAATTAATCTTAAATTTGTCTGGTGAAATTTGGCAGAGTGGTCTGACCCAAAATGTTATTCTTTAATAAAAAGCACACATATACAACACATACAAGCAATGCATACAATAGGAGAAGGCAGTCCTGGTACTTGGAATGTTAGGGTAATACAATTAAAAAAAAAACCACCAAATGAATCCTTACATTAAAACAATATCATTTGTTACATTGAGACAAACATAGTCCTATATGACCTCAACATAGGTTATGTTCAATTATTCAACAACACTTGCAGTAAACAGGAATGTGGGATATATTATGCGTTTCTACATCAAATATTTATCTTTATCGCAATGTCATTTTATTTCAAACTCGCCCCGTACCCCTGTATCGCACCCATTCTACTGAAATCACACCATGTCGCCTCCACTTGAGTCCAGCAATTCTTCTATCCTCTCTTCTCCTTCATATAACGGTGCTCCATTTCTCTTTTCAGCTCAAAAGCTCACTCGGATAAAGAATAGATTGCTGTGAACACTCTTGTACATTGATAGAGCTGGCACATTCTACTTGAGCTATGGCAATATAGGTTTCTGCAGATATTGTAGGCTGTGGAAAATAATAGTCTTGAAATGGTTTGGAAGTTGAATTTTGTACATTTCTTTAACAATACATAGATACGTACAATGTGCAAGAACTAAGATATGAATCAAACCACAAACTAGGCAATATAACCTTAATTCAGAATATTTTAGCTAAACACACGTTTAGTCAAAAGCTGTCATTGAAATCTTTTTTTTGTTTTACTCAAGCCAAAAAACACATTGTTGTCTTCACCAGTGCAGTAGTGTTAGCCTAACAAAAGATTAGTCCCACTCTATTTAGAGACACAATGCAGTCTTCCTTAGTCATCTTGATTATGTGATCTGCAAATCTGTGTGATTTATAATGTGACTTGATAAATCAGAATGAATAATAATAATAATGCATACTTTATTGATCCCCATAGGGAAATTCATTCTCGCCATTTGACCCATCCCTCAGTGCCACATGGACAACCTGTCAGGAGCAGTTGGCTGCCCGCCATACAATGTGTTAAATGTATTACATGCATGTAGTCTAAAACATCTTTGTTATCAGATGTAAAATAGTGGTTAGTAGTTAGTAATGCGTTTGGATCCTTATTTTATTTTACTACAGTGGTGAGGGCTCTTTTTGCATATTTTTCCCCTTTTATTTTAAGTTTTAACGTGGTTGGAAGGTCACACATTTTATTTATGGTTAAAAACCTTTTTTCTGCAGAAGTCTGAGTTGTTAATTGAGTCAGCTGAGAATTATTTTACTTCACTAGGTTACTTCTACTCAACCTGTTTCTAGTCAGAACATGGTATCTTGCCATATAGTTGTTTTTGTTTTCAGTACAGTTTTAGCTTAAAATACCAGGGTCAAAACATAAAGTCACGTGTGTTCAGGCCAAGTGCAAACAAGTCTGTGATAACGTTACTAAACCTCAGGACTATATCGCACCCACTTCACCCTGGTATCTCTTTATATAATCACTCCACTTGTAAAATACCTCCCCACAGTATGTTCGCCTCAGTCTGGTATGGGGAGCAGTGTGCACTCGACGCCACAGTTGCCCCGGGGCAGCTGGCACACTTCTCTCCAGTGGTCCTTTTTCGGATCGTATTCCAACACAGTCTTCATGACCAACTCCTGTCCATCGCTCCACCTCCGGCCCCCAAAAACATATAAATTCCCAGTCGGCATCACCACCATGCCATAGTTAAAAGACCCATTTAGAAGCGGCCTAAGTCTTGTCCAAGTGTCCAGATTTTGGTCATATCTTTCAATGTCACAAAATGGTTCGTACATTCCCAATAAAGCGTAGATAAATCCATTTGAAGTTGCCATGCGATGTCCGAATCTTGCAATAGACATGGAAGCTTTTTTTTCCCAAATTCGACTTTTAACATCCAAGCTTAGAACCTCTTTGCTAGTTTCTCGGTGATGATCCGGGCTGTAGCTATTATTGCTGCCCAAAATGCCGTTATGGTTGCCTTGGACTCCACCCGTTAAAAATATTTTATCGTCAAGCACAGTTGTAGCGTGGCCATAGACAGGGGTTGGCAATGGTGTGCCCTTTCGCCAAGATCTTAGCGTCATATCGAAAAACTCCACAGAAGCTAAAGACGTTTGAGAATTATTTGCTTGATGTTGTCTTCCACCGATAGCATAAATAATATTATCTATGACAGAACATGTGAATTGCGATCGGTGTTCCAACATGGAGGCCATTTGCTCCCATCGTTCAAAACGTGGATCATAGCGGCACATTTTGTTATTTGAAAAAGCTCCAGCAAAATGTTTCCCATCTTGAAGCCCATCGCTAACTTCCTCTCCTCCGATCACAAACAGGAAGCCGCCAATTGAGCAAATGCAATGGTGCTTCAACTGAATCTGTAGTTCAGATTGTAAACATGTAAACTTCCTGGTTCTGGGGTCAAATGTCATCATCTGCCGCTCTGGCCAATCAGGATTCGACCCTCCTCCGACAAGAAGGACACGATTGGGCGATGATCTTAAAGTTGTTTGCTTGCTTTGTCTGACTGGCTGCTCAATGCCTAAACCGTGATACTCCAACGCCCGAGTTAGCTGGCTTCTTATTAGCGGTGTATTCATCGCTGTGTGGCTTAAATTCATAAGATCTGAGGTTGCGACCAATCCAAAACGTAACCGACTTAGCAAACAATTTGATTTTAAAAGTGGGAGGGGCCCATTTTCATCCAGCCAATCCAAAGCCAGTTTGATAAGTTCTACCTCCTTGATGCCTGGTACCTCATCTGCGTCAAGAACGGCCATCATTGTTTGTAAGTTCAACCCAAGAACATCTTCCCGGCTTTCTTGTAGCAAAACTTTCATCTCTACGGCGATGGTGTAGTTGGCAGCTTCCAGTGCATCAAAAAGTGTGTGGCGTTCAGCTAGGTTAGCATAGCCACAGCAATTCTTAGCACACAAGCTATCAATAATGAAGCGCTCACATATAGAAACAGCTGTGTTCACTTGCAAGTACCTAGCAGCTTCCAAAACGCCTGGAAGTGTCTGTTTGGAAATGCTAAGCCAGCCCGAATACAAGAAATCCAAAATGGCGTCTAGTCCTTCAGGTGTTAGCGCAGGGAGGCTAACAGAGGATGCTAATCTTTCTGCTGTAGTTTCTCCAAAAAGTGCCCAAAAATATTCACTGGAGCTGGCTAGCAGAGCGCGGTGACAGGGGAAGTCCTTTCCTCCAGCTTGTAGCACCACGTCGCACATTTTACATTCAGTTCGCAGTCGTTGGAAACCCGCAAGAAGCCCTGTGCGGTGGGCCGTGCTGTACAAGACTGAGTAGCTATCCATCCAAAAAAATACGCTGAGGAACGAGGTTAGAAGAGAGATGTTAGGGATGGCTTTGAATCCCAGTGCAGTTATTAGTAGATTTCAAGCAAGACATTTGAAGGGAGTTGAGAAAACTGCCAAACAGTTGTAGAAGCTAACGATAATGCTAATTTGTTGTGTTATAGTAATGTAATGTTGAGTTTGTTATGTTAACATATATATAAATGCAAATGAAGAGACATAGTGTTATAGTGTGGGCAAGATGGAAAATTGTTTTAGGATTAGCCTAAATTGTTAACATGTAACTGATGTAGGCTAAATGTACGTGAGACGAGATTAAAATGCTAACATCAAAGATTAGGTGCACATGGAGAAAAGTTCACGGTTAGTCTTAGTGTTGGTGAGTATTAAAATTAATACAAATATAGAGTGAAAGAAAGGAAGAAAATGAGCTTCAAGCAGAAAGTACTAGACTGTGAAATAGAGCAGTGTTAGCTTAAATTGCTAACAAGAAAGATTAGGAGAGCATGGAGAAAGTGCACATTTAGTTGAACTGTTAGTAAGTAAAAGAAAACTAATGAATAGAAATATAATATAATAGGAGGAAAAAAACAGAAACTAAATGAAAATCACTTCTGAGCGATGCCCTGCGACCTGAATGTAGCTCTGTCCATCTGTTTTTGTCCTGCTTGTGTGGCTCAGACTTGTGACTCTATGACACGCTGCTTATCAAACACACACCTCCCATTCCTATGCACCTCCCCAAAATGCTACACTCCCACTGGAGCTTAACTGTGCACCATCTCGCACTCTGCTGTAGGGAAGACCGGGGCATGTTGGCAACTCAGGGGAAGTTACCAGATTTGGAATAGCAGATTTTTTTTTTCATTTAGATTATTCACTAGTCACAGAAAGTTGGGGATTTGACTTTGAGTCGGAGTACAGAATAACCTATGAATTTCAACCATCTGGTTCTTATGCCCACTTTTAAATGCATATCACTGTGGACATTATTCACTAATACCTCAAATATCTTCCCCACATACCCACTGGCGCTTAGTTACCCCATCCCAAATCCTGCTAACACTGTCTGTGATGTTGTGCCCTTTAGTCCCAGTCCAGGAGGGAGTATCACCCAAATACCTGCTCTGATGTGGCTCTGACATGGGTATGATTATATGTACGGGCCTGAACATAGTCAGGTTTTAGTCTGGATCCCAGTGGATGAACTCATGGCTGCTCAACGTGGTTACCATGGCGCCAAACTGTGCCTTGCGCCATGGAGACAAGTGTACGAGACAAACATGAGAGGGACTGACGGGTCACATCAGAGGGACATGTCAAAGATATGGATTTTCACTTTTAGCGGTGTACATTTTAAAACATGTAAAAAGGTAAACACATTTCTCGACCTCAGTGGTCAAATGGGTAGGACTGTCCTGATCCAAGAAATTTGTGATTTTGTTAAAGTAAGAAATTATTAAAAAATAAATAAATAAATTATAATAATAAAATTTACTCTCTGACCCTGTTCTATGATAAAAGTATAGGTAACCTTATTATTAGACTTTAGTCCCTCCTTTGTTTCTACTGCAACATCAAATCAGGGTTTGTTGTTGACTACTATTGGTCTACTAGTGGTATGCCAGAAACTGATTTGATGTTGCTGTAGGGCCACATTATAGACAGAGTCAGATCATTTAAATCAATTTTAAGCCTTTTTTTTTCTCTTTAACAAATTCTTCTTTCAGTAAACCTTCAGATATCTTAAACGTAGCTTATCCTTGCTGTTTTACTCAAATACAAGTTTAATCAGTTAACAAAATGGTGTTGCCTTCTGTCTGGTGAGTGTAGTAGTGAAGTTTTTTTATTGCAAAGTGTCACTACTCACCACCCTGTGTAGAAGACAGAACTGTAATTGTATACTTACAGAAGCCCTACGAGGACTTACATCGTACCTTTTTTAATATAAAAAAAATTATAATCTTAATACATACTTCAGTACTTGCACTAGTATACTTCTGTTACTTTACTTACACAGTGATTATGTCTCTCACCCCTGCATTAGAACATCAGTGAGTTGTTGTCAGGCCGTCAAACATTTTACAAGAGTTTTGGCCTTAGTCTCAGCGGTGCCCTTTGTCGATGGGTTAACCATGTTTCTCAGTCACTCGCACTGGGGTCAGGGTTATTTTTATTGTGGGCTATTTTTGGACAGAGGTGGGCAGGGCTTGTCGGTCCTGGTTTAGAAGTTTATGCCTTTCTGTATAGACCCTTTCAAAGTTTGTAAACATAAAGATCTAAGGCAAGACCATTTTATATATATATATATGTCTCCATAAAAGCTCAGAGGGAGGTTACTGTTGTCTGACTAATGCCAAGCTTCTGTGGGCTGAGGAATCTGCTACTGGTGGACCACACAAACACAAAATAAACACAAACAGGGCGGTTGGCATCGATAACTGAAATAAATCTAGGTCATGTTGCTAAAATGGCTCTTGAACTGACCAAGATCTTCTCTATAACAACATCTTGCAGGTGTAGTCGATATGTTTCCAACAATGAGAAAACTGTTAAACATAAAAAATGCTTAAATCTGACTACATGTTCTATGATGTAATTTATGTAGTCTGTAGAGGCCAGGGGAGGGACAACGGTAAAACTCAACTACTATTGGACAAAGTGGTATCTCATGAACTCTGATTTGATGTTGCTGTAGAGACCAGGGGAGGGACAAATGTAAAATAATAATTCATCATAGAACAGGGTCAGGTAAAGCATTTTTACTGACAGACTACATCTGTATGACAGTTCAAATTTATGCTTACATTGCTAACTAACTCCCTAATTTGACTTACAAATAACAAATATTGTTATTGGCAGAGTGGTTAGCCTTCTTTCCTCTCAGTAAGGGAGTCGTGTGTTCATTCCTTGGGACAATTTGAACGTCTAATGTTTTAGCAGTGCCATGAAGCTAAAACTAAACCTCATGACAGTGAACATCTAGACTTACATTACTATCCCGCTTATAGCTTTTTATTTTGTTTTTATGTTATGTGTCTGAAATAAAGTTTTAACGGATATTTTTACAGTACAGAAGGCTTGGTAAGAGCTGAGGCTAAAATTGCATTGTATTGATGTAGTTATGAGCCGAAATCAGTGTTTTTTTAGATTGCTAAATATTTTTGATACAATTATTTTTGCATGTATCTCATTTGGAGAACGGGTGTAAGACCAGTTCATTTTTAAAGAAAGCAAAGATTATCTGCTTGAATTGTTTTGCATAGGACATTGACAAAGCAGTTACTCAACTCAAAATTTGCATTAAACCAATGCATGATTTGACTTTGTTGAGTATGAATAAAATAGTTGAAAGTAGCAGAAAGAGCATTGCTATCGACCCACACAACTCCCGAAAAGCTAAAACACACAATCTATACACATATAAATGTCTTCTTGGTTTATGGATGTGCATCTAAATAAAATGTTTTATGCAGTATTTTCAAATCTCATCAAAATGACTTCTTTTGAAAAACATCTTTTCAAACTTCAACAAAGCTTTAAGAAGAAAAATGTTCATGGGTTCATGGCTAGAGTTAGACATTTAGGCAATATATTTTACCCAACAAGATGTATATCAGTGAAACAGCCCCATACGTCTGCCACAACTGCTATGTCACCAATGGGCACCTTAATCAGACTTTGTGTGATTTCTAAGGGTTTTAATATTGCTAACGAGCAATTAAGAGGCCCCGCCCCCAAACTCCCCAAAAGTTTCCATTTTACTTTTTTGATGTTTTTTCCCAATTTTGTAAATTTTCCTAAGACTACATACTTCTATCAGTCTATAGGGGGCGTTATAGAGGTAACTGCCATCATATTAGTCAGAGAATTAGGTGTTTCAGGTTTGAGCCTAATCGGGCAAAGTATGTGCAAGTTAGAGGCTGTCAAATATACCTGACCTCCCAT
>JAVQKC010114729.1:0-13581 GCA_036025475.1 Philypnodon macrostomus
AAGAATACCTGTTACCTGTGAAACCCTGATTGTAAAATACATCGACACTGCCTAAATGTTGCGCTTCCCAAACTTTAAATAACCATGGATAAAAATTTAACCCAATTATTTTTATTGCGAAGGTGCCACCGGAAGTGGCACTATTTTGCGTCTCCCTTGACGCTAGCGGTGGCCTGAGCTAATTTAGCGGCTACTATCAGATAACATGCATTTATATTGTATTATCAAGTTACGCTAATACGTGCAAATGAAAACGAAAAACCTTAGCTCGTTTTATGACCGGAGATGCAACTTTCAGATGGCATGATACCAAACTTATTAGAAGAAGTCATGTGCTAAAGCTAGCGCTACCCTCAGCCACTACACTTCACAGCAGGCCAAATAGCTAATGCAGTTCGTGTCTTAAAATATATTGTGGCATAAATGCACACGTTAATACAGCACAAAATGATTCAGAGCGATAGACACAAGCCTGAACGAATGGCTCTTACCTTCTGTGCGTCTCAAACCCGTTTAGTTCTCATGATAATGATTGTTATGCAAGAAGACTACAGTGTAATGTGATGTACGGAATATCAGCTCGCGTCTCATTTCACTGTAAAGATGAGGATTCTGTCGCCATCTAGTGAAGTCTCTATGAAACGAATACATCGTTCTATTTGTCTTTGGCGACCAAAAGAATTATCTCAACAATAAATACCACTGCTACTGCTACTATTACTACTACTACTATTATTATTATTATTATTATTATTATATGACGATTCTTCAGTAAAATTTTCTTCATTCTGCTCATTTTGGTTAGGCCAATTCAGCTAATGTAAATTCTAGAATATAGAAATTAAATAAAATGTATCCCTTATTCTATCCCTATAGATTAGACTAGGGCTTATGGCCTTTAAATCACATGGTGCATGTGACAAATAGCCTATTGTCTTATGAATATAGGCTATATTTTACATTTAAAAAACCCAAACTGCAACTATGTAGCTCTATGTATTTTCCAGAATTGTAATTGGAACAGAATATGCTCATAGTTTATGCTCTATAACCTTTGGACTTTGAACACACTACAGGTTCATGTTATATGGACTGCCTATATTTGGGTGATAATGTGGTACACTTGAATGCAAAATGCTGATATGATGTGATGCATTAAAGGGGCAGGGCCTCTGTACAAACATGTATCCTAAATATTATCCATCACCTGGCAGCTGACAGGGCTGGGGTTGTGATCATATAGACACGCACACGCCACACGCAGGTTCGCCGTGAGGAATACTAATCAACCTGTTTGCAGCAGCTCAGCGCGCAACTTCGGACTTGTCCGTTCAGTGATTATGCGCGTCTAGAAACGTCCCCCTCAAATCACCTGCTGAATGTCATCGGCTGCATAGCGGGACCTTGTCTGAGCGGATAGCATCTGCCACCTCTGCCTGTGTCTGAGCCAATGTGCGACAGGCATTTGTACAGAGTGGACGTGGGGACACACCGTGCCGCCTCTAACAAGGGAAGCCCCTCGCTCCACGCGCCAGCAGTAGGATCGTCCGTGTAGCAGGGGAGTCCGCGTGCGTCAGGCTCTAAATGTGTGTGTCCGCGCGCGGTGAAGCCCCGGGCTCCGTCCTCAACAGTTGCCAGCGGAGCGAGGGAGAAGAGTGGAGCAGGGGCAGAGAGACAGCAGACTGAGGACGGACGGACGCGGAGCCCCAAGCCACTCTGCCCGGCTCTGCACCTGCCATGCAGTCGCTCATCTCTCCAGTGACCAAGGCCATCCTCGTAGCGCTCTTCATCTTCGCCATCCTCCTCATCCTTTATGTGATCCTGTGGTACATTTGCAGAGACGTGGACTGCGACCACGGCATCTGAGCATTCACTTTTACACGGGGATAGTTCAACGCTATGGGTCGCGCAGTGGAGCCCAGGGTCACCCGGTAAGTTCGCTTCTACACCTTGCTTTCCCCGTGCGCGTTTGTATGAATGTGTGTGTACACGCGCGCACTACTCTCACTACTCTTGTGCGTAATTTAAAATGCGCTCCGGTCCGGAGTGGGTCTTCGCACCACTCCACCATCTCCTCAACCAACGAGCGCTTTACAGTTAACCAGATTTCAGCGCGCGCCACGGTTAGTTTGGCCCACGCGGGAACACTCAAAGGTCACGCGAAGGATATGAAACTAACCGGCGCGTGGCGCGTGTGTGGGCTCAAGTCAGAGGAGAGGCACCGCTGGTGACATTGCGGTAAACGGCGTGGGTGTCCCTTAAGGTCAAGAACAACAGTGTTTACTTTAGGATGCCAATCTCGCTCTTCTCCTTTCATCTTTTCTCGCCCTCGTTTTTCTTCTGTTGCGTCGATCTGCGGCATTAGTTCACGTTCAGTTCATCTCCATCTCTGAGAATGCTCCAACATTGGCATTTATACATCCAAACAGATAACGGGATTATCTCTATTGGCTCCCGCGCATCTTCATCCTAATCTGTTTTGTGTCTTATCATCACCACGCTAATGCTTTTACGCAGGGAGCATTTGGATTTCCTTTAACATACCAAAGCCTATACTGTATGTCCAGCTCACATTACACACTTCATAATAATCTCCTCAATATTACATGCACGTTGGCACCCCGCTGTCTTTTTTCGCCCATAAACAAAATCTGATCAGACCATTTCTAACACATTTTATTTCATTTTTATCACCAGCCATCACAAAGATAGGCTACAGTTCTCAAAGTGGATCTGAAGGAAGGACACACCAAGGACATAGTACTTTTAATGGGTTTAGGACTCATTGTTTTTCACCACGTCTCTTATATATTATGGGGCAAAGGAGTATTCAAACCGTTCACTATAGGCGCAGCAGTTTTGAATATGATCTTCTTTGCAAAATGCCCATGGATTTCTCAAGTGCTGCATCTTCACCAAAAAAAGAAAGACCCAAAGCTTAAAAATATAAACCGTCTGACTCTGAGCTATGGTGGCCACTCATGCTGATATTTAAAAATCTATAAGCAGGCGAGATGCTGGCTTCATCAATGAGCAAGATATACTGCGGATTTCCTGTTGCATCTTCACCTCCCGGCAGAAAAAAACGGAGCTTGTGGATTTGGATCAAGAATGCACTCTTTGACAAAAATACACTACAAAAAAATGAGAATATATGTATGCATTACCTTTACGCATTTCGAGCAATTGATGATGGTGATTTATGGAAAAACTGCAGTATTTTTAGTAGTAGTAGTAGTAGAAGATTCCAAAAAGCTATACAAATGTACATTCACTCACCACTTTATTACATGGACCGTGTACCTAATAAAGTGGCTCTATTTTGCTGCTAGAGCCAAACCATTGCCTTTCACCTGCATTTCATTGCCGCTCACTTTTCTCACACATCTTCAGTAGGTGATGATGAAGGTGAAATGTGAATTTGTGGAAATGTTTGAAAATGCAAAACAAATAAAACAAATGCAAACTTGAAAAATTATTTACATTTTATTAGGTACACCTGCTCCCGTTGCCCCACCACCTGCGTCATGGTTTGTCCTATTGCCTTAGAAGAAGTACATACGGCTTTTAAGAGCGCAATGGGGATGTGCTGAAGCCAAAAAGACACAAACAAATTTCAAATTCAATTCATTTAAATAGTGTATTCACTCTGTTGACTTTATCAGGCAGACCTTGTACCTAATAAAGTGGCACAACTTTTGCTGCAGTAGCCCATCTTTGTGTTTTCTCATCTTGCATTCAGATAGTTTTCTGCAGACCTTGATGTAACAACCTTTAACCGAGAATCCAAAAATATGTCTCTCAGGATATGAAGATCACATGGCATTTCAGCGTCAGTCACTTTTTACACATTTTCATCAAATAATGATGAAGTGATAGAAGTGAACTGTTGAACTGTTGAAAGATGTCGTGATTGTTGGATGTTTAGACCCAACAGGCAGGAAGAAAAAAAAAAACATAACGTTGATGTTTTTGCCAGAGAAGTAGAAAGACGTATGTGCATGTTAGTGCGTGGTGCAGCGTGGGAGGGGGTTAAACACTGACATGCTCCGAAATGAAAGATAGATCTAGACTAGAGCAGGGAAAGCTCAGTGGATGGTGTGTGTGCTTCTGTGTGTGTGTGTGTGTGTGTGTGTGTGTGTGCGCGCGTGTGTGTGTGCATGTGCTTGTGTGTGCGTGCGTGTGTGTATTAAACAAAAGCCTATCTGAACATATAGAATTCTGTTGGTGCCAAAAAGGCAAAAGTGCATATTTTAACTGCTGTAACAATTCTCATCAGAATTGACATAAAATGCTGAAGCCAAAAGTCATACCATATGTAACTTTTATTAAAATTTTGAGAAATGCATAATAATATGAATATTCTATCTTTAAGATTGCTGTGAGTTTAAGAATACTTAACATTTTAGAATAACTAACTATCTAAGAATGGCCAATGCTTTGCCTCAAAGACTCAAACATTGCTCCAACTTTAATTCTTGGTGATAAATCCATGTCCAATCAAGATTGAGACCCATAAAATATTCAAGAATGAGCATAAATTATTGAGTTCTTTGAAAGTGGCAGCGATGTAGAAGTGATTTGCTAATCCCCCCCGACCCTAGACAGTGTGTGCCACAGAGGAGTGCTTTTTGACATTTGTAAACCGAAAATGGGAACACGTGTAGAGACCGGACCCGGGTTCGATAGCATTGCTGTCCTGAATATGAAAAATCAGAGAACTTTCACAGACGCACTATAAATACAATTGTGGAAAAGGTCAGGATTTTCTATCTGAGCGGTTGAGATTTGGACTATAAGGTCAAAGAACAGGACACCACAAATTTAAGCTACAACCCATTGTACAAAAAGTGCTGTTGTTTGGGTCTCGTATGAATAATGCATCGTGTGTTTTTATATGTCTCCTTAATGGGAAACAGCTGGGGATGTATCAAACTTCAATGTTTCTCAAAAAATCAGCTGCTTTATGTTCAATATCACTGCTGACTCTAACTTACAAATACGTATGCAATGATGTGCGAATAAATAGTCTAGTCTATACCGCAACTAACTGGCCATTGTCCAGGGTGTACACCGCCTAAGGCCCATAGTGTCTGGGTTATAGGCACCAGGTTCCCTCAGCCCCTTATGCATGGATGCTAATTAATGAATACCTCTAATGAACATACAGAGATGGTAACTGGTTTCTTTTTTCCACACCGCATGCTGTATTTTCAGCCTTGGCTTTTACTTGACCCAACTCATTTCCTGCCATTAGCACTGTCTATATCCCTAGTGAATAGCAGCTTGTGAGGCAACTGATACAAATGATACTTTCACAGTACAGCAGCCAACTTATAGCATCATCCATTCTCCTTTTCTTAATGAGTTTTGTCTAATTAGTGTATAATTTCCAGCTCATTTTTGCATAAAAACCAAAAGCCTCCAACAATATTTCCATTTGAATGACCTCCCATCACCAACACGGTCTAAAACTAAGTCTAATTGGCTCCTTCTTCTTCCAGAGACACACCTCAAAGCCATAAAAATAGATTGTGAGTGACTCAGCCGTTATGTAAAGTCCATCTCTGATCGGGCCGCCCGGGGCACTTTATGTCAGTTTAACTTGATGGCACAGGAAGTGAGGTGACACATGTCCACTGTGTGTGTCCCAGGCTTTAATACCCAAACATAGGCACTTACACACGCACATCTTCAGATTGCCAAGGAACTGTGGGCTTTCTTCCTCTTAAGTAGGACACACTGTAAAACCCAATAGTGCATCTTAGAAGTAGTTTATGCCTAAATATCAAGACTATAGCAACTAATAACTCACTTCACGTTTAATGAAATAAATTCTGTTTTGAACTGTTTTAAGTGAACTCACTAGTTTTCCTCCCGCCTTCGACCACCGCCCGATCCACATTGCACCAGCCCTTTATGGTACCTCCTGCGGGTGGTGGGGCCATGGGAGGGCCTGACAGCGTGTGCACGGGCGGGGACTCGAACCACCGACCCTCCGGTTGAAGGGCGAGCATCTACCCACTGCACCACCCACATAATTTACAATGTTCCTGATATCACTTTGCATAGTATTCAAAACATTTTCAAGTATAGCCCATTATTCATTGTGTACCCGCAGTCACACATGTTGATGGTAAGCTACCTCGTCTGAAACCACATTTGCCCCGGGGCAGACTGATGGAGACGTGGCAGCCATACCACGGCAGCAGCCTTTCCAATCCCCCCCAAACACACCACCTATCTTTTACCTGAGCCAACGCCGCTCCAAATACTCCAAAAGCAAACTTGATTTAATAATTGACATTTTTCCTCATGTATATACACTATAGATAATGAGTTGATAAACTTAAATAATTTGGTGCAATCAGTTTTCCCTTTTTATTTCAGTGTTTGGATTTTACAGTGTCCATCCCCTTGTGTGTCCCTCCCGACAGACACAGACATGATAACAGTGGCATAATGGACTCCCTGCAGCACAAACACTGCAAATTATTAGCATTTCAGCTCCACAGACTGTGAGGGAAACCCCTGCTTTAGACAAGAATTACATCTGCCTTCCCTGCGGCCAGGAGGACAGTTCAATCGATAACGGTAAATAACATGAACAAACAGGATATCTGCAGCTCCTACTAGACAGACAACATTTCCGCCGTCACTATTAAACATTGCAGTGACCCAAGCGTCATACATACAACAAATCAGACGCAATGAGATGTATTTGATCATATAGTTGTACCTAATAAAGTGGCACCCAGTGTGGTATTCTGCTGCTAGTCCACCTGATTCATCCTGTGCGTTCAGCTATATGCCGACCTTGATGTAACGAGCAGTTATCTGAGCTAATGTTGCCTTTCGATCTCAAACCAGTCTCTGACCTCTGGCATCAACAAGACATTTTTGCTCATAGAACTGCCACTCACTGGATACTGTGTAATTTTCATACAATTCTCCTAAAAGTTGTATGTGAAAATCCCTATTCAGTTTCTTAAATACACATGACATCGTTTTGCATCTTCTTGCACCTTTACAATCACTATTTACTGCTGACATAACAGCACAATGTAGCACATATATGTACATAGTCTTGTAACATTAGATTTTTTATATATATATTCACACTTCTGCACGCTGATCTTTAGCTTCTATTATTTATCTATTTTTATTTCTATTTTATTGTTGGCATCCAGTCCGGGCAGCAAAGTAAGAATTTCATTGTGCAGGGAAACATGTTTCCTACTGTGCATATGACAATAAACACTTTGAATCTTGAATCGTGAATCAACCACGCTATGTTCAAAGTTCTTCCTCATTATAAAGCTTTGAACTTCAGCAGGTTTGTCTTCAACATATCTGTCATATGCACATTCAACACAGATTCAAAAAATGCAATGAAATGCTTTGGATCGGAAGAACCATTAGACTCGCTAAGATACTCATGAAGTACTAGTAGCATGCAATAATAGTACATGGGAAGTGTGCAAAAAGAGAGATAAGTAACAATATAATAAACATATAATAAAAGTACAATAAAAATACATAGGTGCAGGTAGGTTTAAATAAGGTGTAAGTAGAGTATTTCACGGGTGGTAAAATACTTCAGATGGATGCATCCATGAATCCATTGGCTTGCTGTAATGTGATAGCCTAATTAGCCATTTCAAATCAATTCTACCTAATAAATTGGCCAGTGGAGTGTATAGCAGAATGCAATGGTTAAACAAAGTACTCCATTAGCTTTCTGTCATCCCTGTTATTGAACTGAGCAGGGCGACATACATACAGCTCGTGTTTGATCATATATTTATCACTGCACTGATTTCCTGTGGGAGGACTTTATTCTTCATAATGAGGCATTTTAATAATCTCCCCACACAAGGAGACCATTTTTCTAGAGCCAGGTCTGTGTTAGATTAGAGGCCCGTATTATGCCACGCTGATATTAATTGCTGCTTAATTTGAGTTGATGTGTGAAAACGTTGATTTATACATTTTTGTAATTTTCAACTTGCCGGGCAGGCTTGGAAGGGAAGACCAGATTACTCAACGGGAATATGAAAGTGACTTGTGCATGGTGTTAGTTAGTGTTACTGCCTTTGAGAATAGAGGTTGTGGGTTCAATTCTAGGGCCTATTCTCTTCGTGTGGAGTCTTCATGTCCTAGTTGTGTTAATGTGGGTTCTCGTCCCCCCACTGTTCACAGACATGCATGTTATGTGAATTGGTGGCTCTAAAAGTGTCCTTAGTGAATGGAAGAGACAGTGAATGACTGGCTTTTTGTTTATTATCCTGGGTCTACCCCATCTAAGGCCCAAAGTTGATGTCATTTGCAAACAATAAAAACAGCTATTGTCTTAAGTGTGCCTTACGCCCAAGGTAAGCTATAGACTCCAGCCACTGCTGTAGCTATAGGTGTATTATGTTTTGTCATGTGAGAGCTGCAGACCTTGATATAACAAGTGGTTATCTATTAGCTTTAATATCAGTCTCATCTGGCATCAACAAGGTATTTTCGTCCACAAAACTGCCATTCATGGGATTTAGTGTACATTTTCTGTAAACCTGTATATAAAAAATCTCACTAGACTGATTAGCTATTTGAATTACAAATTGGTAAATAGCTCTACCTACTCATTTTGATCTATGTTGATGGGTTAAACAAAGGTGGTGCAGGTGAAGAGCTCGAGGATGTAGCAGAGATGACGCACACACTTTCTCCAGTTCAGTGGTTTTGTGTGTGTGGACAAAAGCCCTGGAGAAAGAAGCGAGATGAGAGAGCACTCTAAGTACTGTCCCGAATGAAAAAAGGCCACATTTAATTTCACTTAGAGGCTGTTGAATTAAATCTGTTAGACTAAGTTGTACAAAGTTAATGCAAGACCTAATTATTGTGAGACAGGAAACCACCACACTGTTTTACAGCTTGTTCGATAATTGCCCCCTGCAAATGAATGTTTCTGTGTTAACTCTGCAACTAACTGTACATTATCCAGGATGAACACCGCCTCAGGACCATAGTAGTATAGGAATAGGCTGCAGCCAGCTGTGAATGAAAGGAAAACAGTATAGATACAAGACATGTATAGGTGAATCAAAATTGCCATATTAAATGACTGTGAGAGTGAGTGTCTCTGTGTCAGCCCTGCAGATAACTGGCCATTGTCCAGGATGTTTCCCACCACAGGCCCATAGTTGCTGAGTCTCCAGTCACTTGCAACAGCAGTATACAAGACATGCATATATACATTGCTCAGTGAATGAATATAAAAGTGAATGTGCAACTGGTCAGTAATCACCCTGCCTCATGCCCATAGTTACTGGGCTAGGCTGCAGTCACCCGTGAATGAATGAAAAACATCTAATCACTTCTTCCTTGTGTCATTCCTCAGCTCCCCTGAAAAGTTCATCCAAATCCGTTCAGTAGTTTTTGTGTAAAGTTGTTAACATACACGCACACACACATGCAGAACCACACACACACACCATCGCTACCGAAAACATTACCTCCTTGGCGGAGGTAACAAGACATACATAAGAAAATCAAAATTGCTTAAAGTGAAAGAATGTTACAGTAATTGGTTGTCAGCTTACTGGCAATTATTCAGGGTGTACCCTGCCTAAGGCCCATAGTTTTACTTAGAGGCAATTCAATTCAATCTATTAGACTAAGTTGTACAATGCTGATAGGAGACCTAATTAATGTTCTTGGCAGAAACATCCACTTCACTGGTTTACATCTTGTTCTACACGTGTCTCTAACATAATGTATTCAAGTCCTTGTGATAGTAGGACTTGAGCTTCACGTACACAGACAGGCTGTCTTTTCACAGTGGGGTACATCACGTAAACATTGCATAAAGAAAACCTACATGAATACAATTTTATAGGCCCAAGTGCAGTCAGGTCAAATCAGATGCAATTATTTTGAGTTCTCTTTATCAGATTGCTCTGCGGCAGTGTTTTCCCCCATCGCGCTCCTCCTCTGTCTTATCAGATTGAGATTTCTATTTTAGTGTCAATTTGAGTTTGCATTAAGATATTGACCTGTGGGATTTGGTCTTTTCTATATGGGCTGTCTTTTATAATTGAAATTATCTATCAATACCATTTTCATTCATTATAAACTGTGTACTCTTACATTGTCCAAAGACATACATGTGTTAGGAGAATTGCTGACTCCAAATGGGCCCATACAGTGAATGAATGTGAGTGAATGGTTGTCTGGCCATTGCTCAAGGTACTGGGGTGACCAGATCATGATGGACCAAATGTGGGACAACGTGGGACAACGTGGGACAACGTGGGACAATGTGAACACATGCAGAACCTCATGTTTACAAACTAGCCTTTAACCGCTGAAGCCTATGGCACTACAGCACTGTCCACAGACTCACAGACCAACAGTCTCTCTAGTCTTTCCTCTGGCCTTTCCTCTAGTTTTTCCCCTGGTCTCTCCTCTGGTCTTTCCTCTGGTCTTTCCTCTGGTCTTTCCTCTAGTTTTTCCTCTGGTCTTTCCTCTAGTTTTTCCTCTGGTCTTTCCTCTGGTCTTTCCTCTAGTATCTACTCTGGTCTTTCCTCTGGTCTTTCATCTGGTCTTTCCTCTAGTCTTTCTTCTGGTCTTTCCTCTAGTTTTTCCTCTGGTCTTTCCTCTGGTCTTTCTTCTGGTCTTTCCTCTGCTCTTTTCTCTGGTCTTTCCTCTGCTCTTTCCTCTGGTCTTTCCTCTGCTCTTTCTTCTGGTCTTTCCTCTGGCCTTTCCTCTAGTTTTTCCTCTAGTCTTTCTTCTGCTCTTTCCTCTAGTTTTTCCTCTGGTCTTTCCTCTGGTCTTTCCTCTGGTCTCTCTTCTAGTTTTTCCCCTGGTCTTTCCTCTAGTTTTTCCTCTGGTCTTTCCTCTGGTCTTTCCCCTGGTCTTTCCTCTAGTTTTTCCTCTGGTCTCTCCTCTAGTTTTTCCCCTGGTCTTTCCTCTCCTGTCTCCATTGTCTTATGAGGTTTCTTCTGCTATTTTTGTTAAAGTACTTTTCAGGCCCCGAGTCCACCTCATTTCTTATTTATATGTTGCGATGTCACAAACCACAAGCTCGCCTCAAATGGTACAATGTACAATATGAAACCATAGATGGATAAAGTCTGGTCTCCTCTGACATTTATATAGTTGGACTTTTATAGGCTGTCTATTTTGTAGGATTTAGAAGAAAAAAAAATAAGCTGGAGTTTGCATATCCTCTCTGTGTTTTGGTGGGTTCTCTCGATCTTCCACTCACTGCCCAAAAGACATGCATGTTTTGGGAGAATGTATGACTATGAATAAAAGTATACCATTACCTGTGTATCTCCCTGACCATTGTTCAGGGTGTACCCCACATAAGGCCCATAGTTGCTGGGCTCGCCTATCAAGCGGAGTAAGGTGAATGAACCAAAACAGAAGAAAAAACTCTTTCCTTTTGCTTGTGCCCAAATGATCACTCACACTACATTTGCAACACACTTGCACCATGTCAAGCTGCTTATCAGAGTCACAAGTCAATCTTTCTTTGACTAAATCTTTCAGAACATTCAAGCTTCAAAGAGTACTTTCCAAAGAATGCTGCATTCTGTGAGCTGTTGGTGCCCAAAAACATGTCTATTTACAATTTGACACAAAATACTGACAAAACAGCCTTACCTAAAAACAGTTTCTCCTAAAATTACTTACTTCTGGAATAAATCAATGCTATGTGGAAAAAAATGAGGTTCAAAATAGGTTAGGCACACATGCTCATCCCTCAGAGATGTTGTCAGACACACTTTTGTATCATGGCATGGTGTTGCGTGTGCCATTGCGTGTTTTGTCTATGTCTCAATTTTCCTGAGTGTGTGAATATGGGCTGTATACAGGACTGTCTCTTCTAATGTACCATCGTTCCAAATATTAATCACCCCACAGTCATGCGTGAGATGCGATTTCCTTTAGACAATAGAAGGCCGGCTCGCATCAGTGACCCACAACCTTTTAGACCGCAACAGGGCACACACGTTCAGTTTGTTCAAATACTCAAATTAACCTCAGCATATGCAAACAAATACAACCTAGCCCATAACAGAGCTGCAGTGGTGGCATCTTGTAAGAGTTGGAATATATAATTAGAATAATAAAATGTGTACATTTTTTAATTTGTAATTTATGTTTATTTATTGTTCATTCAAAATACAACAGAAGCAAATGTACATTATGAATACACACATTAAAACAGCAATACTCTATGAAGAAATGCAGTGTTACTTTACCACAAAATTGAATCTGTTAAAAAATGTACAGCAGTTTGGTTGTAATAACTCAAAAGTCACTTATTTCAACATAAATAATTAAACGTTTTATAATAATTAGTACTTTTGCAGTTCAAACCATGTCTGTATCATTACCCCATATTTGAAATGCCCACATTTATTTGTTGACAATATACTTATGACAATATACAATAATTATACAATTGATTGTAAATAAAATGCAAAGAAGCCAATGCAGACTTCTGGCCTTCTGACCTCAAGCATTGGTCAGTGCAGCTACGACTCCAATGCTAAAATACAAAGGATAGTGATTGTTGCCACTCTAAAGGTTGTAATTTAGTGTAAATGAGGCAGCACTGTCCTATTTTAAGTGCCACTGACAATGCAGTTGGCTCCACTCTCTTGTTAAACACGACTCATCACAGCGAGAGGCTACTATTTCAAATTTGTGTCGCAGGCAGCGGTGTCTTTTTTTCGGAAAAGTCATGTTCGGGTTTTGCTTTTTGTATCTTTTTATATCAATGTACGCTCTATTTGATTCCCTCTCAGTCAAACACAGGTGCAGTCTATTTATTTATTTATTTATTTATTTATTTATTTATGGGTGTTTTAGGTAAAACCACAGAGTGACTTAAAACCATCACTGAATCACAATGTCAAATATTCTTGCAATGTCTCTTTAACATAGATGGTACAGTGATACCTCCCGTGGACCCACCACCCGCGAGAGGTACCATAAAGGTGCAATGTGGATCGGGTGGTGGTCGAAGGTGGGAGTTCCCTGCTTAGACGGAAGAAAATGGATGGATGGATGGATGGATTGTGTGGTGGAGGAATAACTTTAGTTTTTCAGATGGCTGCCCATTGTACATTGATAGAACCTGTATTTTGCGTTTTTTAACCCAATTTTGGTCAACTTAAGAGCAGTATTGCACGTTTTCCAACATCCTTGAACTTTATGTATGATGCAATTTTATTCCACAAAAAATTGCTGTAAGGGATCAGGTTTGGAAACAACATTATAAGATTGGTACAATGCTCAAATAAAGTCAATAAAGTTTTGCACACTATCTGCATACATGGAGATGTCAGATATACTCTAACACCTAATTCTCATTGACTGTGTGTGGTACGGATATGGAATGGGAGCCGCAGAAGCTCCCATGGAAAAATAAACCATTAAGTCTGTGCTCATTCACACCAGCTGCTGCTGCTGTACGTGTTCAAATCCGGCGCGGCGGAAGAAATAGGCAAGGATTCTATTTTTTCCAGACTCCGCATGTGGCTTTACATACAGACACACACACAGGCTTCACATACA
>JAVQKC010114743.1:0-46486 GCA_036025475.1 Philypnodon macrostomus
TTACATTATTCATTCACTCCACAGTCACACCCGGTGGTGGTAAGCTACTTGTGTAGCCACAGCTGCCCTGGAGCACACTGACAGAGGGGGTGGCTGCCAGTCTGTGCCTACAGCCCCTCCAACCGCCACCACATTCATTCATTCATTCGTAGGCAATGCGGGTTAAGTGTCTTGCCCAGGGACACAACGACAGCGTGTGCTTGGACTGGGACTCGAACCACCGACCCTCTGGTTGAAGGGCGAGCACCTACCCACTGCACCACTGCTGCCATGGACAGACTTCACTAAACCCGGCCGAAAACAGGTCGAAACCGGGACTGAGCAATGGTCCAAACAACAGCAACATATCCATCTCGAAATTATAATTATAAAACTATAATCAAGACTACAACTGCACAAAACCACTAAAGAGCCAGTGTCCCACCAATGAACCCCACACCACAGTTTGAGAACCACTTTAGTAAAGATGTCACCATGTTATATATACACACACACATCTTGTCTTCCTCAGATCTCCTTTGTGCTCGTCATACACAGTAGGTGATAGCAACAAGCTTTGTGATACAGAGACATTTTTACAACTATGCAGCCCCACAGAATGCTCCCAGAGGAACGCTGATGCATGCCACGAGGAGCCAAGGGACTTGAAGAAAGATGGGGCTTCGACAGAACGTATGGGGAATATGAAGTAAATTAGGGCGAGAGTGGGGAGATGCATGGTGTTTAAAAATGGAGCCATCGCATAAATGCACTTTTTAGCCATTATAGGTACGGCTGCCTTCGAGTCAGCAAAAAATAACTTCCAGTTAAGTGCAAGCAGGCAGCAGAGGAGTACAGGGGGATGTATTTTGTATGAGGTGAGCTTAGAGGGTCTGAAAGGAGTGCATGCCCAGACTCATCTTAACTACTCAGGGTGGTTCGCTTTGAGACCAGGGCTGCTACAACACTGCAATGCACTGCATACAAGGTGTCTGTGATAGTGGAGGAGCTTTGGTTTTCATATTACATGTTACACAATATCAAATTCAGGCTGTGCAAGCGATGGCAGAGACACAACAGAGTAAAGAGTTTGGATTTTTTGTTGCTTTTTCGTTTTCTCAAAAAAGGAAGATTTTGTGGTTCTTTTCACTTCCTTGGCACAATGTTGACTAATTAAATGATTGCACAAGCCATAAGGACATAAATAGTGGATCAGATGGTGTTCAGGGAAATGCAGTGAAAGAATACAAGCTTTAATTTTTGGTTTTGGCAGGGTAGGTAATATTTGTATAATTGAAAAGCAACATCTTTAATTGAAATACAGTATTATTTCAGAAAGATAAAAACCTGAGGTGGTAGGATGGTTAATTGGCAACAAACTGCTAACACAATATGTATTAAAAGCAGGCACAATACATTACATGGGGCGGCTGTGGCGCAGTGGGTAAGCGTTGCAACCAGAGGGTTCGCCGGTTCTACTGTGAACTATGAATGAATGTGTTTGTGTGATTGGTGGTAGCTGGAGGTGTGGACTGGCAGCCACGCCTCTGTCAGTGTCCCCCAAGGCAGCTGTGGCTACACAAGTAGCTTACCACCACCGGGTGTGACTGAGGAGTGAATGAATAATGCAATTGTAAAGCGTCTTTGAGTGTTGAGAAAGGCGCTATAAAAAAAACGATGAATAATAATAATGTTTATTTTTTACCCTTATTTAACCAGGAAGTCCCATTGAGATTCAGAATCCCTTTTTCAAGAGAGACCTGGCCAAGGTAGCAGAATATAATCATAATAATTATATTAATTATTATATTAATATAAAAGGAAATTTATAGGAAACGACATTGACATTTTCTTGGTATATGAATTTATTTTTATGACATTTTGTATTCTACTTTAGAGCCGTAAGAGATGCTGAAACTGAATTTGCCGCCTTTTTACATTAGTCACATAAAAGGAGTTTGCCCGATCTTAAGAAACAAAGTAAAAGATAGCCCCAAAAACAACACTGATTGCCATGAACTCATACAGTAACAAAAATAGAGATAGTGTCAAGACATCCCACAAGTGCGCCCACAAATCTAAACATAGCTTTAGAAACTCCATTCCGATACATGCACCAGATCTGTGCGTCAGTCATGTCCTGGCTAATTATAGTGCATCAGCGCAATCCACTTCATTTCAAAGTCAACAGTGTCACTTTAGTGTATCATTATTAGACTCTATGGCCTTATCAGCAGCTAATGAACACTGCTCATTTTCCTGTCGTCTCTGCTGCCATTACCGCTGGGGAACGGTAGCCATGAAAAACCCGCTTCAGGGACCAACCGCTTTCACATATTTTAGGGGCAAAAAAACAAAAGGAAAGAAAATGCGGTGAAGGAAGGTTGTCTCCATGCTCACAATACGGCTAACGTAAAAGCCTTCTCGCGTACGAAGCAAATGGAGAGACCTTGGACACTCGCTGGGATTTTTTTTTATAATACTGTATTATTGAGTGCATGCAAAGGAAACTAGTGACATGCATTACCATACCACCAAGAGAGAAAGAGCCCGGAAAGCAAAAACTTGTTCCCCAAAAAATACACCAATGACAGACTAACACCACAGACAGAGCAGCTCTAGCACTATACTAACCCGCCGCCCCCACCGATAACAATGTGTGTTTGTGGATGTATTGTGGTGTAAGGTTCCCCGAGGGACAACATAAGAACAGTGTATACTCAGTTGTTCTGGTCTACGTCCCTGTTTTAATATCCAAGTTGTGGCAATGGCCCTCTGTGGGGAATTTCATATTCACTTTAGGAGCATTGACTATTTGACTGGCATGTTTACAGCCCGCAGTTAACCAATTATGCTGCGTTACTTATGTATGAGCAGCCGAGACAAGGCAGTTGATGATTTACAAGGGCTGAACACATATTTGAGAAGCCTGTAAATGATCTAATATAAAAAATAAAATAAAAAATCACAAATGCGTAGAATTTCTATCAATTTCCTACAGATTGTTTTTATTTGTATTTTTTGGAAAATACTGAATTAAACCAGACCATATTTAGAATATCAATACACAATAGGTCAACTATCAGCTATCATTCTTTACTATCCATTTATATAGGCATGGGACTGGCACAATGAGTACACTAGCTTGTGACAGCACATGTTATGGCTAGTCCATGCTACACTACACAAAGCTATACTGTGCTTTGCAAAAATATAGCATCTTGATATAAATGATGATAAAAGTTGCTAAGCTTTGTCTGATTTCTTCTAGCACCAGATATCTATTATTTCAGATGACCTTGTCACAACTTCAGAACAGTCTGATATTACACCAGTGTACAGTTGTGTGAGCTTTGTGACGGCTGTATTTGTTGTGGGCCGCTCACCTCTGACCAGCACGGTGACCTGGTCCTTGCCCTTGCCGATGCGGTTCTTAACCTCGCAGACAAAAGTGGAATTGACCGCGTCGTCCACTTTGAGCACCTTCAGCTGATTGTCTCTGACCTCCACAGTGTCTGGCATCTCTCCCGACATCCTGTGAAAACGAGAGCAGTCTCATCAGAAAGGACCAAAACAAGAAAATATAGAACTGTGTAAATGTGTAAAGTAGTGGTCTTGTCATGGTTAGTCGTGGGGGGTCACAAAATACAACGCGAGCAAGAAGATTCACAATTTTTACAGCATCTAAAGGCCGAGTCATACATCACGTTCATTCTGGTACCTCAGACTACGACATAGGACCGGCCCACTACAAACCTAAGACTTATTAGTCTATATAATCACTATTTGCCTGTGTAATTGGCCACTTAATGCTATAGTGTCAGCTTCAGATGTAGCTTGTTGCTAGGTTAACGGTTAACCTCTCCGGTGGCTATCATTGCTTAGTTTAGCTTGACTAGGGAAACAGACAAGACGAGTTGGTGTCTTTTCATGTGAACTGCGAGCCACTACACAGACGCACACACAGACACACAGACACAGACGCACACACAGACACACAGACACAGACGCACACACGCAGACAGACACAGACAGACAGACGCACAGACACGCACAGACACGCACACACAGACACAGACACAGACACAGACACACACAGAAAGTACTCTCTCACTGACTCGGCTGATCGTCAAAGCCCGCATTTCTGACCAATCAAGTTCTGCTCAGCTAATGCGTCGAGAACAGGCAGCAAGAACTTCTGAACTAGGGCCCTGAGAAATAAGTCCATTATAAGACCAATATTTAGTATTTATTTTATCTTCACCAAGGTTAAGACCACAAACCTGATCTCAACATCAGTCTATCTCGGAAAAGCATAACGCCTACAACCACAGACAAAACTGGAAGAACCTACCTGAAAAAGTCTAGTCACGTGATTAGATTTTGATGTCTCACTCTGCATTTTGTATTTAAAAATGAACAGAATACCATTTTTGAGCACGTCAAATCTACCATTCACAGAGTCCTGGACACAGAATCAGAATGGTTGTTTTACAGAAAATGCTACTTATTGCGTCATCAAAACCCACTAATCTTGACGGGCATTTGAAAAACCCATATATTCCCCACTTCCTCAATCTAGTGGAAAACACAGCATGGTAACTTGTGTGAAAAAATCTCAAACAAGCAGATCCCAAAATCTCATCTCTCCCAATTTTAAATCCCCAGAATCATTTTTCTAAATTTTGTCACAGTTATGTTAATCACTGATAATGCAGGAAAAATAGAGCAGAGGGAGTCGAATTGTGTTTCTCATTATACCAGGGTTAAATCTCAGAGTCACAGAGTCCATTATGAGAAATTATACGGCTATCTCCATAATCAGAGCGCCCGAGCTGTAGAGGCAATAGGAAAAAGCGCTGATTGCAGCTCTGTGCGGATTGGGACCTGGGAAGCGAAGGACGAGGAAGAGAAAATGAAACTTAGACAAGAGGGGGGACAGAGGTCAAACTGGCTGCTGCTGATGGTGGTTCTACTTACGTTCTCCACATAACGGTGGTCGGGATGGGGTTTCCGTTGGCCTGGCAGGTCAGGATCACGTTTGTGCGACCCACGTACCAGTTATTGTCATAGCCGGTGATGGACACTTGAGGGGGATCTGAGGAAGAAAGAGATGTTATAATATTGTATTATGACTGAGGGAGGTCACTGTATGGGATCAGTGCTTACAAATCTAAACAATTGAGATGAGACAGATGGGCAACATTGCTTATTGTTAAGTGTGCAACTATAAAGCATAGGACTGGAGCAGTTTAATTTAGATTTCCTACAACGCTGCTGCTGGGTGGTAGGTGGCTGGTGGGCAGTGGTAGTGGGACATGTTCTAGAAGCACATTTTCTCATAACATTGGATGAAAATTCATAAATAAATAGTATATAATAAAAGGCAAACCAGTCCACACAATACATAATTGGCTTACTAATCCAATTCAAGTCCAAATCTTATCATTGTTACTGACTTCATTTGACCACATTATCACAGTGAACAGTTTAATTTACTCTCTCTTTCTCAGCATTGATAAAAGTGTGAGGTTGTGTGTCTTACATTGCACAGCCAGCTTCATGGGGAAGCTCTCCGGTTTGGCCTGTGTCCGGTGCTCCACCACACAGCTGATGTCTTTGCCGTTATCTGCCTCGGTGGGGACCAGTTGGTACTCGCTGGTGATGGACACAGTGTTGTCGGCGCCCGACTTGGATGCGGTGGTGGCGTTGCCGTTTGCCGTGGTCACCCAGGTGATCTTGGCGGCCGGACGCCCGTTCAAAGATTCACAGCGAGCCACCACGACCTTCTTAACCCCTGCTTCTACAGTCACTGTGGAGGCTGCATTCTGAGGCTTAGCTGATGGAGAGAGACGGAGGAGAAGAGAGATTAAAGGATGGAGAGATAAAATGGAAATAAGGCAGCTGAAGGTAGAGATAATGTGCACTGGTATTGACAAACAATTTAAGTAGAGATAAATCCAAATCAAACCCATAATCTCAAAAAATCTTTTTGAATTTAGACGTTTGAACGTCACTTGAAAGCCTCAGGAAAGCCTTTTTTTCATTCATTTGTCCATTGATAATTATTGACTTCCTGCTTGTTCATCTGAGCGTTATGTGTCGGTGGGTCCCTCCTAGCAGACTCGCTCTGGCCCACTTCCTCTTCAGCTGCCCTCTGTGATACTAGAACAGGATCAGAGCAGTGCAAGAGGACAGGAGCTGACAGCGGGCATGACAAGCAGCTAGATCAATACGCCGCCTGAGGGGGGGCAAGCAAGCATGATGCGTCGGAGAGAGAGAGGTAGGGAGAAAGGAGCACAGGCAGTAGTGCAGGCCAAGGTTAGACCAATGGTTCCATTGCATTAACAAGAACACAATTGATCTGACAATGCCACTTAAAATGGCAATTAAAGCAAGCTGGACATGCTTTTAACCTGCACACTACCTTTGAGAGAAGTGCGCTACAGGGAAAGGAGGAGGAGAGCAGTTTGCATATAGATGGTGACCATGGGTGACAGCATTAATGACATAGCATAAATGAATGTTTTTGTCAACAGCATAAATAATAATGCATCAGTTTTCTATAGTGCTTTTCTCAAGACTCAAATCTTTACAATTACATTATTCATTCACTCCTCAGTCACAGTCAGGTGGTGGTAAGCTATTGTGTAGCCACAGCTGCCCTGGGGCACACTGACAGGGGCATGGCTGCCATTCTATGCATACGGTCCCCTCCGACCACCACCAAACACCAATCACACAACCACATTCATTCGTAGGCAATGAGGGTTAATCGTCTTGCTTGGACGGGCCTGGACAGGAATTGGAACCGGCAGCCCTCTGGTTGCAGGACGAGCAATTTTGTGAGAAGAGATACAAAAAAAAATCTTCAAACACAGAAAAAATATTGTATGTGAATCATTTTTAATTCTGTTTCTCATAATAAAAATGGCTCTAATAAACCACACATAAAGGCTGACTGTGAAAGTCGTGCTGGGAAAGTGATTTGAGGTTGAATTAAACTTCAAAACTGAAAAGACTGACAAGAAGAAGGCAATAAGAAGTGGACTAATATGGAACATAGTGTTTTGAAGCATGTGACTCGACGGCAGAACTCTCCGTTTACTCAAGGATTTCAATCAGATTGTGTGTTTTAGTCGACAGATTTCTCCCACATATCAAATTAAACACCATTTTACTTTTTAATCAAGCTGCAGAGGGCTGTAGGAGGACATGTTTGGCTAACCTCAAAAACATCTAAAAAAAAAATACATAAAAATCTACTTACCGAGCATGACGAGGTAAGTGATGCCTTGTTCGTTTCCGCTGGGGTACGTGGCATACTCGCAGATGTACTTTCCTTCATCTGTCATCCGGACGTCCGCTATCTGGATGGAGGGGCTGACCAGGATGGGGGGGCTGGATGAGAAGCTAACTCTGCCCTTCATGGGGGATTCGGGGTAGTTGGGATCGAAGTTGGGATGAAAGACTGCGATGTTGGTGCGCTCCCCGTCTTTGGGTTCGTAGATCCATGTCACCTGAAGGGGGCAAATTTAAAGTCATCACAATATCAGGAAAAAAAACACATCGCAAGCAGAAGTCTTAATCTTTTGAAGTACACCAAGAAAATGGGTGAGTGAAGCCTTAGGTATAAGTCAGTACGTTTTCTAAAATAAATATATAAATATATATATATGCTTAAAATTTACTATCTGACCCAGTTCTCTCACGTAAAGTAGGTTGTCTGTAGGCTGTAGAGGCCAGGAGAGGGACTAAAGTAAAACTCAACTACTATTAGCCAAAGTGTGATCTGATGTTCCTGTAGAAGCCACAGGAGGGACTAAAGTAAAATACTACTTTACATCATAGTACAGGGTCAGATTTTCTTAATTTTTTTAGTTCAAACATTTCTTTATTTTGGTAAACTTAGAGTACACCTTTAAAAGGACGTTGAGTATATTAAAAAAAAAAATACATTTCATAATTTTGTGCCAATTCAATTTTAAGACCTTGTTTGGTACGGCTATAGTTAAATTAAATTCTGTATTAAATGTGTGCCTGTTTTAGTCCCGGTTTAGACTTGAGGAAATTTTTGTCCCAGTTTTGATTGAACTTTTGCGATGGTATCTTTTGCTAAGGGTATCCAAATATTGCCAAACATTTCCAACATGGTTATTTGCACATTTCTCCATTTTGTGAAACTCTAGTTAAAAATAACACCCCACACAGACAGCAGGATTCATCCATGACGATACAGTGAAGTGACACTCGTGAGAGCATTTGAACACGGCCGTATTTTGCACTGAACTCCTCAGGGCAGTGTACGCAGCATCATAATCACACAAGAGGAGCAGGTATGAATATGGATAAGTGTTTTTTAGGAGCGCCATCTCAGACACTCTTAGTGGAACCAAGCGGAGTCGTGCGCTGTTCCCACTTCATTGAGATGCGACTAAGAAGTGCCGACCATTACCATATTCAATCCCCTACAGCCAAAATGAAGCTTAGCATTGTTTGTTTGTGGTAATAAAACATTAAGCCCAAATGTGATAAAACACATTACTGGCCTTAGGATTAGTTCTGTGGGTTATAATTCCTTCGATTAGGGTTTAATATGAAAAGCAAACAAGAAGCAGGAGTCATTTCATATTTGCTAAGTCAAAAATCAATTGTACTTTTTTAACTTCAGAACCGACACTTCATGGTGCAAACATTTACTTCAGTGGCTCATTTAAACCAAACAATGTGACGTGACATATTTTTATTTGAAAATACCACAAACATTAATTAATTCACCATTTCCACTTATTAGTAGGGTTGTAGACTATGCAGACTATTTAACCATCTATGGGTTACATCCATGGTACATCCATGATAGAGGCCAGTTTTGGTTGACATGGAGAGACACATGCTTGCTGTAACAGGGGAGGCAATAGACCTCAAACATGACCAAAACCAGTATAAATATAATTTATTAGCATTTTACAATCTAAATTGCAATGAATTTAGCATTTTGAATGGGATTTAACTGATTTACCAATTGACTGAAATGGTTTATATGATAAGAATATAATCAAATGCAACTAAAAGATAACTACCATTGTGAGCTGCATCCCAGTGGCATCCGTGAAGGCACAGCGCAGGTTGACGGTCTGACCAGGGTACGACAACACCTCTGGCTCCGCCTTCACCCGCTGCCCCGAAGCACCTACGAGAGAAAAGACGGGTTAGTGCTAGCACTTTCAAAAGGCAACAAGAAAAGGGAGCAGTGTAATAGTTTAGGGACAAAGCCCATGATGATAAATGAGGACATGTGGAAGTGTCTGCTAAAACAGAGGAAGGCATTAGTGAACTTAAGTAGGCCAGCAGTCTGCGGTGTGTCCAGGACTGTGCGTGTGGACCAAAGTGGACATGAAAAAGGGACAGTACTCTTTGCACATGGCTCATAAATCTTGTGGATGGGTTATGCTTTTCTGTAGCCTGCCATTTGCTGTGCCGACACATTCCTGTGTAGCAGCAAAGAGTCTAAATAAATATGCTTTTCGTGGTATGTTGTGTCAGTGGGTGTGTGTGAAAAACAGTCAGGCAGCTCAGGAGCCACAATCTGCCCATGTGTGGCTGTATGCATAATCCAGGTCTGTTTGAAAATGTAATTACTTGTATGAATAAGCACACATTAGTGTATGTCAGCAAAGATGGCACCTGTTTTAAGTAAGACTGGATTATCTGCAGATTCACAACTTCAAAAGTCCGCAGCTAGGACTAAATGTGCACTCACCACGTTCTACACTGTTCCATCGCTCCCTAAACAAAACCAATTACTTGCAGAACTAGCTCTACTGGTTTGTGCTGAGCCAGAGCACTACTGTTCAAACTAATATCATGTGGAGTGTTGATGGAACAAACAACCTATTGGCTGCGAGATAAGACCAAAGGGCTTCAATGTTCTCTTCTGATGAGCAATAAACCGCACACCTTTCTTCTCTGGGGAGATCTGAGATACTGTACCGAGCAGAAGAGTGGGGAGCGGCAAAACACAGAGAGGGAATGTGGAGAAAAAACCCTTTCCTAGAATAACACCAGCTCTCACAGGACCAACCCAATTTACAACCACAAAACAACCCCCTCGTATCCACAGAGGAACCTCTGGACAACCGCTAACAGCCCGTGGGAGCAGCACACAGCCTTATTGGGCTGAGCGAGGAGCTGCTCTTTTCTCTTTCCGACACAGATTCTAGTGTAGGCCCGTACAGGCAGATATACAAGACTATGTACAGGACTCACACATACTGTATCTGATGACATCTACTGACCAAAGAGCCTCAAATTGTCCAGAGAATTTAATAAAGTACGAGCTACAAGCCCTGTCAATCTCACCGAACTGGTCTGATTAACCAGAGATTAGCTCTGGGACAGGGAGTTATACTCCGGTTACTAAATGATGTAGGGAGGCTGTTGAAATCCTTGATTAACTGATTCAGTAAAGAATGAGTACACATGTTTGACTTGAAGGAAATGCCTGCCCGCCTCACATTTGACTAGCCTGCACATATGCAAATACTCACACAAACATATGACAACATCTACACACAGACACACACACACACAGACACACACACACACACAGTGTGGGGGCTGAGCTGGAGCCTGTCTGTCATACACAGGCAATAAGACGAGAGGCAGCACAGGTCAGCTCTTGCCACAGCTCAGATGAAAGACAGACGGGCCTCATGAGACCAAGCATGGCCTCATGAGACCAAGCATGGCCACAGGGAAATGAGTATTACACACAGAGACACAAGCAGCCTGCCTCCACCCTTCAGAGTCCAGACCCCCGCCTGAAGAAGCACAGACTAGTCTTATTTAAACAGTACAAATGTCACTGGCTACTATAGAGGTTAGAAAAGGGGACATCTGCTGTGTTACACATGTTGAAAGTTGAAAAAAATTATGAAAAGGCTTTTGTTTGTTAACTCATGAATGCTATCCATGCTTAAATTAACCACAGCACCAACACACCGATGGGTTACAGACACCAGTCTACCCAACCACAATGCCACTGCAGTAAAAAGTACCCAAAAATAGAAACTCTTTTGATGTATGGGTTGACGCTTTCCAGCACTCCAGCTCAAATAACTTTTTTTTTGTTTTCCTGAGACATGGATCCAGTTGAAAAAGTAATTATCTGAATAAATATTTGGAGAGCTGTGGTCATTTTAAACACAAGACACAGGAAGGAGGTAAACAGAGGCAGGAACTGAGGGGATTGAAAGTAAAGGCAGTTCAAGGATACAACTTCAAAAACACAGGGTTGTAGGAGGAGGTGGAGCCTGAGAACAGAGTCACTGCTGCTCCACTTACAGTAGCTCCAGAGCCTGCAGGTGACATAGAAATGCCATCAAAATACAACATGAACACACACATCCCAACTCTCTTCTACATCCTCAAGTCGTTAGATGTCAACATGCTAAGTACTGTCACCTATCATTATGTCTTTAACACCCACACACACACAGTCCTGCATATTAAAGCACACCGCGCCGATTGCCTGGTCACGGTGACATTTCTATATTTCCCACCATTCGCCTGTGAAGAGCGAACTCAAGGATGGACCGAGAAAAGGGGGGGGATTCGGGAGACAGCCCGGGAATGCCGACGTTGTGGAGGGTGAGAGCGGAGGGTGCAAAAAAGTGGGATGAAAAGGTGTGAAGAAAATGGTGTCAGGAACAGAGTGTTGAGAGAAGAGAGCGTTAGATATAGCTATAAACAAGGGTAACGTGAGACAGCCGAGGGACAAAGACAGAGGTTGAGTTTGAGAGGAAGATGAAAAAGAGGAGTTTGGAGAAACTAAAATGCAGGTATACAAGACAAAGAGAGAAGGAACAAATACAACACAGGAGCCTTTTTGTTGCAAGAGCATTGTTGACACAATAATGTTATTCTTTATCATATAGTCCGCCTTTTTGAATTGTTTCTTTCCCAAGGCAATATAAAAACTCACTGAAAAAGCTGGGAAAAAAAAAAACATCAAATTATCATAACAATACTGTAATATTCCCCAGCCCTAGTTTAAATGCTAAAGATACAGCTCTTAAAGGGATGGGTTCACTTCATCTCGTCTTTCCCACACAGGGAGGTAGGAGAGGTCAGATGTACACAGATGTTCATTGTGGGTGTGGCTAGCGGGCTAAAAACAATATTAGCATGTGTAATTTGTCTTGTTAGCCTTAATTAGACTTATTGATTTTTGGGGAAATTAGCCACATGGAGTTAGGATTCAATTTAACAAGCACCACTAAAGCCATTTGTTCCATTAGCAAAGACCATTGTGGCACGTGAGGAATCATGTAATGTGTGTTTTTATCAACAGCAGAATAAGAGAAGGCGTGGCTTCTGTAGATTTGTACTGATCTTCCAGGAAAGATCAGTAATGGGTCAAGGAACAAACCATCCAGATTTTAGTATGGATAAAGATCACTGTATGGATTGAGAAATCTAGAATTCATTTTCCTGAAACTGGATCACAGGGTCAAAATGGACTTGGCGGAAGTCTGTACTCCCTAGAGGCCCTTTTTCACAAGGTCGGGACGCTTCGGGGGTGATTCCACTATAACCCTTCTCCATTTTTTGAGTTGGCCAGTCAATCAACAACTGTATTGATTAAGGTTTGGATTAGGGCTGCACAATTAATCAAATCAGAGGAAGGGCATGTGATTCTTGTGGAGGTCTAACAGTTAATATTTTAGTCTTCTTTCAAGTGTTAATCATTCCTCCATCTTGGTTTTAAAAACAATATCTCAAATCTAATCGCAATCATTGTCATGAAATTCTCAAGTATATATATTTTTTTTAATCGTGCAGCCATAGTTTTGATCAACATTCTTTTATCTTGTACAGGTTAAATGCAACCGGACCATAAAGATGTGCAGTGTAAATTTCCAGAAACTTCCAGAAACTTCCCTTTATCCACGCAGGAACCTGAAAGTATGTGAACAAATCAAAGTCCACTTCTTGATTTCCTCTGTAGCCCCCCTCAGCGCTCACTTATGGGCTTGTGTGTGTGGTTCACTAATGGGATGCATGTCCTCGGCCTGATCCCGACTGTGGAGCTGCGTCAGGAGGACAGGAAAGTGCAGGCCATCACCTAAAATATCTAATGGCCTTCAGAGCTCACTGACTCCCAGCCACTTCATCAAGCTAGTGGCTCTGTGCTGTCAGCTGTGCCCCAATGAGGCTTCCCAGTTCTGCCTGTTCTTCAAGATTGCCTCCACAAAAACCCATTGTACGTCTCACTGCTCGGAGGAATAAAAGAGAACGAAATGGCTGGTGCTTTCCTATGTGCCTTTTTCGGGAGCGCTCAATAAGTACCCTGCTTTTTCATTATATTCCCCAGTCCTGCACAAATTCCTCCATTTTTATTATTTGGGCTTTGGAGTTATTGTTGTGCCAACCATTCTAAACTCTTGAAAAATTATAGTTTTGGTACAAGCAGTCTGTGCAGAGTATGGCAGTTCTGGCCTGATGCAAAATCTCTGACTTTTTTTTTTGCGAATATAATAATTTCAGGCCAATCTCAGTGCAATTTCAAAATGGTGACTTGACTAAGAATTTTCCATCAAATCAATTTATGCCATTTGAATGATTTGTAGTGCAAACAAAAGTGTTTTACTGACCAGTAGATACGGATAAAAATGTATTTTCTTTGTACAGTCATTTCGTTTTTGTGAGCAGCTGTGCCTTTACCTGAAAGATGGCATCGCATATCTAATACAAAGGTATGCTGGTTGCCCGGGTAACCTACAGTACCATATTACAAATGGCTCAAAAATGTCACTTATTGAATTCCTTTTATTATCTCAGTCTTCTCAGTGTGACAAAGCCTCCCTGACCTCAAAATACAAGTGTTTTTCAAACTGAATGCGCAGCCAAATAGTGGTTTTGTAGGCTCTTTTGAAACATCCTTGCAGAAGCCAATCCAATTGTGCCATTATTACTGGGGTTGTAGTTGAGAGAGTAGTGAGAAGACAATGACACATTTTCAGCTGTTTTGGCTCCATGCTTCAGCAAATGGATTTGAAAAAAAAAACTATAACTTGGATCAAAGTGCTGACTGTTGAGTTTTCAAGAATAGAGTGTTTTTAACTCTAATACCCTCCTCGTGGGTCTGTTTGGAAGAAAAGACAATGTGGCTTCCCAAAAATGATTTTATTACTATACATCAGGCATAATAGCCACACTTGTGCAATATTAAAAATGTGTCTATAAAGCTGCAGTACTTTATATTTTTACTTTGTGTTTCAGCAAAAAATAATTACAGTCAATAGTACATCATACCAGAAGTCATCTGAAAAAACTCAGAGACCCTCTGAGGGTTTTTGTTGAGCGTAGGAGCACTCAGATTGGTTATTTATCAAGAACTACAATCTATCAGGAATAATGTAAGGAAGCTAATACATTATTTTGAAATTCACAACTTCACAGCTATTTTGCTACATTTAGTTCAAAAGGAAAATGAGAAAAAAAAAGTTATTCTGATATTTCCTGGTTTGTGTGAGACGGGGTTTAGAACAGACCCGGGGGCCACATGCGGCCCTTGATCAGACTATGTCTGGCCCTCAGAAGGCCGGTATAGTGGACTCTGAAATTACGCGTGTAGTAATTTTCATTTGGTAGTTTATATCTACAGGTTATTGGCCCTCCACAGTCTCCGGTTCCAATGTGGTCCTCGGAACACCCCTGGTTTAGAAGAAGACGATGGGGAAAGGAGAGCTCAAAGGGAAAGCTGTCACAAAACAATGTCAATGTCCTACAATTTCACCATTTACATTTCAAAAGTGTATTAGCCACTATTTACCTTATTGTTTTGCTGGGGGAAGTTCACAGCAGACAACGGTGTATTAGCTCATCACCAAACTTCAGCACAAAGTATATATATTTCAAAACCGACTGAGGACATAACATACAAGCTCTTACACCAACCATTTAGATGCCTTATCGGATACTTTGCTCACTGTCTAAAGTGTATCAAAGTGGACATATAGCATCCATCAGTCCGCTAAAAGACGGGCTTCTATCTGTAATTCGTGGGTTATTTTTCTCTTTTTTTGCCCAAAGGCGGAGGGGAGTGATAGCTGCTGTAAACTGCTGTGTTGTGCTAATAGCTGTTATCTGCGAGAGTCTGGAGCCGCACCAAGCTCAACCTGCCACTGTCCAACCACTTCTCCTGACCTCCAAAAAACAACACACAAAAGACTCACAACACACAAACACACACTGGTGGCTACTCTGATATGCAGGCAGCAGTGTGGAAGCAGCCCCTTAGCTTTGACAGTCCGAGTCAGTTTGACAAGCCCAGAATAAAACTCGGAAATGAAGACTTGAGAAGTGTCTCGTCTTCTCATTGACCTTTATACCGGGCTCTATAAGGGGCCTGATCGATAACACATGGCCGAGCTACATTTAGAGACCGCCACGGCGCATTATACCGACTTCTCCGATGACAGCCTATTAAAACCCATTCATGCCGTCTGCGAGCGGAGAGAGCAATATGATCGAAAACATCCCGCTTTGAGAAACAAAGACTTCAAACAGCTTCAAGGCTATCACGTAAGATCAACACTCCATACAAGCTACGGTTGCTCAATTGGGTTAGATGAGTAACAAAGAAAGGGAGGTTTGGTGTTACGTTGAGGTTGCATGCAGGAGACAGGAGGTAAAAAAACCCAGAAAAAAAGCCAAAATCATGATGCAACAAGCGCCCAGGAAAAAGATGCCAGGAGTAGTGAGAGGAACGTTCACTTCGTTCACGGTGACATGATGAAATATTTGATAACTGGATCTGAACACAAGAGAGGAGATACCGAGGATGTATCAAACCCAAAAAAGAAATGAGGAACACATGAAACGCACCAAAAAAAGAGTGAAGAATATAAAAAGAGGTTTGGAGGGAGGGACTTGAGCAGGCTTCAAAGTATATCTCAGCCAAATGAACAGCTGGAAGATGGTGTGTGTGTGTGAGTGTATGTCTGTCGAAATGCAAATTAATATTTATTTGGCTGTACTTATCAAACATGCCCTAGGACTTGAGTAAAAATCATTTGCAAATATAAGCATTCGTTATTTCAATTAAGTGTGCCGTCTTAATAAAAACAACCCACCACAGAGGATGCGAGCTGGATTAGGAATTTTATTGAAAAGTCGCAAAATTAAAGGTTTGAAGAGACAGTGTTGGGTAAACAGCAGGATCAAATAAGCACGTTGTTCAGTTTCTTTTTTCAAGTTATTATAATAATAATAATAATAATAATAATTAAAAAGGAACATTCAAAATAAACATCTGAATCAAGCCACGTGCCACACTTTGCTTCAAATGTCTACATTTTGAACCACAGGCAGGTTCTTCCCACCATTTCATCAGCATTTTTAGTCTTTCACACAATAGGATTTTCTGTCCCTTCACATTAAAGACAGACTCCAATCAGGATCAAGATGGTGATCCAGATCTACACCAAGGAATAGTTTCTTGCTCACTTTGCATTTCGTTGTAAAATACAAATTAACATCAACTTAACCACATTTCTGAACACCAGCCAAAAACATTTGCACAATACTGTACACCATCTTAAAAAGCCCAAACCTCCTGCATTCTGAGACAAACTATGACCTTAGCCCTGTCGTCAAACAGTCTCTACATTATGCATGCTTTTGAAAGTAAGTGGAAACTGGCAAAGCGCAAGAATTCACAATGGGATATGTGAGCCATTTAACTGCAGGGGCCGTGATATGAAATTACATACACAATAGCCCATGCATAACTCTCGATGGACCTTTCTCCCCCCCCTCCCTACTTATGTCCCCCTGGCTTTTCACTCGCACAAACAGAATAATTCAGGTGTCACCATTTCCACTGGTCAAACAGGTTTTCAATAGGAACCAAAATGAAAGACTAGAGTGGTGGTTTATAATGTAGCAAAGTACTAGATTAACAGTATTGCAATGCCCATATTACTGGCAATATTTGGGCATGCTTGTAGACATTGTGGTTTTTAAATTGGGAATTGCAAAATCAAACTGTAATCCCTAATTTACATTGAATTTGTCCAGTAAGTCTCGTCATATTTTTTTTCATTTACACCAAGTACGTTGTGTCTACCGTACGTCTCCAGCCAAAACTATCGAGTTGTGACTAAATATCAAACAGAGGGACTCATCTGATCAGCTGTAGCCTGCTTCTGTCCTCTATCGGCGTGAAAAGTGCTTTAAACTCCGTCCCACGCCGACTCTAGCACAACTTGGAGAAGTCACCCAGCTGCCCTTCGTGCAGATTCTATTCATGATAATGTTCATTATAATGTTTAAGATTCTATTCATGATAATGTTCATTATAATGTTTAAGATTCTATTCATTATAATGTTTAAGATTCCATTCATGATAATGTTCATGATAATGTTCATTATAATGTTTAAGATAATGTTCATGATAATGTTTAAGATTATATTCATGATAATGTTCATGATAATATTCATGATAATGTGGTGATGAGTTTCCCGAGAGCCGTTAAAAGAGAAACCGTAGCAGAATCTCAAAGTCTGGAGGCGATCATAATGGGTTTTTTACCTGGACAATCGTCCCGTGTTTTCATTTGCTTGATTTTTCAGTTCAACTTTTCATTCATGCCACTGAGTCATCCCTCAAAAATTAGAATCCTTGCGGCTTGTTACCGTAGAGACTCTGACCTGACTGAGCTGGTGTAAATGGACACATTGACTTTAGTGGAGTTCTATTTGTTACAGCAGATGTACGGGTGAGGTGACGGAGACGCCTAAAGACTAAAACAGGAGCAAACGAGGACAAAACTGGCATCAAAACTGGGCTAAACCAGGACAAAACCAGAAGAGACTAAATCAGACCATTTTTTAATACACATATAACAATTCAATTAAGCTGTATTGTGCAGCACTAATGGTTTCACTGCACTGTATCACACACATACTCATTCTGAATCATTTAACATCCGCACAGCTAAAACCAGAGAAAAAAAATGTTATGTAGTCAAAATACCATGTGCGAAGTAACAGCACGGCACAACACATTTCCAAGCCCAAACCACATCCACTTGCACAGAGAGCGGTTCCATTCTCGGACGGGTAAATTATTCATTCCTGGTTATAGAACGACAGCAGTGTGCGCTCCGCCTCCTGCTCTTATCTTTTCATTATTGATAAACACCAACATCTACACTGCACCTGACCCAGGAGAGATGAAAAGGGATGGTCACACACAGCACAGAGAATAACCCAGGAAGTAGAGGTATATAAAACTGAATTAGCTAGGCCATAGGTATATGTATAGTTTTATGATACTGAGCGTTTTTATTTGGCGCGAGGCCCGTTTAAGGTCTTGCTTGTAAGAGTGTGCATAGAGGACACAGCTCTCCGGGGCCAAACAAACAAGTGCTTCTTTACAGCCATTCTACAGCTACGGTGGCTACCAACTGAATAAGTGACTGAATAAGTTAGGAGGAGGCAGGGTAGCTGACAGACACCCAGCTCCCCTGCGGCCGCTGGTTGGACTCCGGCTGCCCGAAACTGTACATCATCCTACCTCCACTGCCTGGTCTTCCCTCTGCTTCACATTCACTTTCCCTTCTCGCACTGCACCAGCCTCATCCGGTCTTTTCGTTTTGAAATAAATCCGTTCTGTCCCTCTGGCTCACGCTGCTCAACCCTGGCTCTCGCCTTTTTTCGGTTTCTGTCTGACTTCTTCATTGGAGTTCCCTGCGTGCCATCGCTTTTCATAGTAATTGTACTGGGCATGTTATTCTAGTCCCACTTGTGATGTTGGCCTCTAATAGTGACGGTGCACAGCGAAGAGTAGTTAGTGTTATTACCTTCATGCAAAGAGCTTGTCCATGGTCCCCTCTACATGGTATAAATCTATTATTATCATCATGTCCCACCACCCAGAGACAAGTGTAAGGCGAATTGCTGACTCCAAACTGCCCCTAGTGAATAAATACTAGTGTGATTAGTTACCAGCAAGTCTCTGTATTAGCCCTGTGACTAACTGGCCTTTGTCCAGTGCGTACCCCACCTAAGGCCCATAGTTGCTGGGATAGGTCACACAACGTAGGTGTAGCAAGAATGAAAATAAACAAATCAATCATATTAATGCAAACACAGTCACTGGAGCTCCCTTTGTGTAGTCACTTTTCATACTTGGCATCCCAATCTAGGCCCACTTGTGAGATTAGCTTGTATTGCCGTGTAACCACAGCATGATCTGTAGTCAGTGTGCAAACATAAACATGGAAATCTAAGGCTTTGGAAAACATTTTTCAAGCAGGTCTAGGGTCACTGTCTGGAGACTATCTTGAATCTTTTGCTTTCATTATGCATGCTGAGGCCTTACAGCTCTTTATCAGGCTCTGCAGTAAGCTCAAGCCCAAGAAATCCTCAGACTTCACCCTATAACTGACTTCAGAAAGCAAAGGATCAGTATAAAGCCTCTTTCACACTCGCCCTACAAAGAGTGTCGAAAGGATCTCAGCGGGACTCCACCAACCTGTGTGTTCATATGTGTTGGACAAGGCAGGGGGACTTCTAAATGACACTGGTTCACACAACAGGAGACGGTCCAGGAGGGTGTACTAAGGGCCCATTTAGACGACGCCGCGTATTCAAAAACAACAGAAAATGGCCGTATCAGACTCACGTTTTTACGGACACAATGAGGCGTTACGTTCACATACTTTTTCCACCCTGCACTGTGAATGTTTACATGTTGTGTTCAATAATAACATGAAAACAGAATTTGTGTGCGGTATTTGTTTAATCAGATTATGTTTGTCTATTGCTGTGACTTAGATGAAGATCAGAACACATTTATGACCAATTTATGCAGAAATCCAAGTAAGTACTTTTCTGCAACTGTATGTCCCCTGATATGGCACTTCCTAACATAATGTGATTATGCATCCTATTTTCGCCTTCCTCACAACAGTCTGTAAAAGGTGTCAAAAGAGGATATTTTTGTCCTGGTGTGATCACTTCCCTGAAAAAAACCCTCATATGATAAAGTGTGAGAAAATCCATGTCACCCCACCAGACCTAAACACAGCTGTGCTTCAACATTATTCACCTTAATTTCACCTTGGGGGGGCTCGGTGTCCCAGCTGCTCTTCCCACAGCGTCAATAGGTTAACAACGCAATGAGCCACAAAGTTGTCATTCATGCAGATGCAGTGAAGTCCAATCCAATTTTAAGTGTGCGTTAATAAGGGATTAAAAAGGCCAGAGCACAGATATGAAGCAACGGCTATTAGCTCAGTCAATCTGTCACAGAGGATCACGCAGCATGGTACCAAATCGGTGACTGCCATACGTGATACAGAAGGCCGGGCGCCACACACAAACAAACAAGGAGCAGCGTCCTAATATTATGCTAAAGCCACGAGTACCCATCACAACAACACCCATCAACGAGCAGCTGGATCCAATTCCGGACACAGCCAGAGCATGTGAGATGAACGGGGAGAGAGAGAATTGCATTATGGGACAGTCGCTGCATGTCAGTGATGTAGATAGTTTATAGGCTGCTCTACACTTAAAAACATGACTTTTTGTTTGTCCTGAGCCAACACACTGGTTAACACCAGCCAATGTAGTTCAATATGCTGGAGAAGTTAGCACTGGTTCAGATAGAAGGGTGTCACAAAACAGCCCCCTACGTCTGCCACAAATTCTGGCAGCTGCCACCTTAATCGGACATAGTTAGATTTCTAAGCGTTTTTATATTGTTGAGCAATTAATAGGCCCCGCCCCCAAACCATGACAAACATGGGTCTATTTGACTTGTTTGCTTTTTTCCCCTAATTTAGTAATTTTCCCTAAAACTACCCTTTTCATTCAATCTATAGAGGGCACTATTGAGGTAACTGCCGCCAAATTGGTCAGATGTGTTCAGGGCCGCGGGGTCATTAGGTATTTCAAGTTTGAGCCTAATCGGGCAAAGTATGTGCAAGTTAGAGCCTGTCAAATATACCTGACCTCCCAATTTCAATTCAATATGACCATATTGTTCAAGTTCAGCTCAATTAAAGTGCTTCAGGGCATTAATAGGTTAATTAATTGTGGTTAATCGTTGATTAATCTAGTTCGACGTCTTAATATGCAACTGTCCAGAAGTACCAAAATCAACCCAGTTGGGCGACTTTATGATATGTACCGGTGTGTAAAAATTATAAAGTGATCTGGCAATCAGTTTTTGAGTAATCGCGTTCACAGCAACAATCTGGAGGTGAAGCTCTTGTTTCACCGATATAATTATAATGCTTTGGACACTTGTGATATCTGGGTCTTCAACTGTGTTGCATAAAGAATACTACTCTACAATCTTATTGTTTGAAACAGAAATTTAGAGAGAGCGAGCTAGCTTAATGAGAAGAATTGAGACATAATTTACCAAATCAATAATCTAACCAGTATCTAAAAATCAACAATGTGAACACTCATTTAGCATCTCTCAGTGTTCTCCTGTTGTATTCCAGTTGTACCAACAATGCTTTCTTTCACGTTGAATTACAAGCCTCCCTGTAAGCGCAGCTAATGAACTAGAAGAATGGTGGTAATTAGTAAACATCAGGCAGGTAGGAAGAGAGAAAACAGAAAACAGATAGAGCCGAAGACTAAAGATAAGTGAAGCAATTAAAACCCTCTGTATTGAAAACATTGTGTGTGTGTTTCTTTGCCTCGGGTCTGCGGCCAGCTACAAGGGCGGAGGTGCATTGTCTCTAGCCTCTATAGAAGGTAGGTAAGATGAAACTCCTCTACACATACAAAGAGAATCCTATTGGTTTCAATGTAAAAGACAAGGGGAAATTGATACTGGGGATGGAAGGTGAAAAAGTAACTAAAAAAAGAATGAAGAATCTCTTTGTTTAAAAATGTGAACGATGCAATAAAACTGCTGTTGTGAGCATCTGTCTTCCTTTTGGTCCTCTCACGCCACCCTTTTCCTTTGGTACACATGTTAAGTTCAACTTTGATTATTCCCTGAAGGACAGTCACTATGACAGCCTGCCATGGGAACACAGCGAATTGTTCTGATGCTGATGGATGGATGGATGAGGTATTAGACAGACAGAATGGCGTACAGCTCAAGGAGACAGTTTAAAGAGAGAGGGGCCGGGGTGGGTGCATTTAGTGTCGTACTTCTGCGACTTGTTAAATCAAAATAAACAAATGCTATGTGTGGGGCTGGCTGTGTGTGCTCAAAGTCAAGGGTACTGTAAGTTAAAACAGCGGATATCTCGCAGGGAGCTTGTAAAGTACAACACAAATAAATTCAACCCAAAGCCCCTGTGCAATTGGACAATAAACAAAGCAGGTACACAATAGTTAAAAGGGGGAAAGAGTGTGGAGCTTTGCAGCAGTCTGATGACGGCAGCAGAAACTCACTCTCAAACTTCAAATGCTCTTAAAAAGATTCAGTGGAGCATTTTTTACACCCAGCTAGCCACAAAGGCATCAGAGCCCATCTTTTAGTCCATTAGACTTCAAAAAGGCCTTCTACCATGCTGTCCAGGCTGCTTCTGCCCTTTAGCAACAGGCTACAGAATCACAGATAAAGAGAAGAGGTTGAAAGAGCCAAAGAGAAAAACACGTCAAACTAAAAATGTTTTTGAAACAAACACTTTTCTCTGTATTTTTGGAGGGTTTCAATATCAGGCTCATAACAAAGGGTTATAGGGAAGCTAAGGCTTTGTCTTTGCATGTAGATGTATTTAGCCAAGTGAAGTAATGAGGTTCATGTTGCCCCATGTTTGACATTAAACAAGATGGCCAAATGCAAGATGAACAGCACAGATCATGTTTTGTCTCAATAGCAAAGGGAGCTGGTGTTCTGCATAATGGGCAGACAGTCACAATGACGATCTACTGATCTGACCGTTAGAAGACTGAGCCACTTGTCTCAGTTCATCATCACACCTGCGGACAAAGCCTGGGAGCAGACCCCTGTCAGACTGTCATTACATTAGGTAAGACACGCCTTTGTTTACCATCTCGCCTTAAGGCGGACTGACAGATATAGGATGGGGAAGTGAGGCCTGATAGATGGGGGCCTGAACAGGCAGAGATGGCCTTGCCATGCTCCAGTGGCCAGCTTCAAGGACAGAGGAGTCTTTCAATATCACAGCCTCTGTGTAATTAGACAGTGCTCTGCCACGCACCATGGACTTGCTCTTATTTGTGTCATATTATACGCAGCATGTATATCCCCTACTGTGAGTTGCCATTGAGACCTCATGCAAATGGGGAGCAAAGGGGATTTGTATAAATTTAATTACATTCATAATTCTCCATCTTTTGCTGTAATCACTCGGGGTTAAGTTAAGTAAATCCAATTCTCTGCTAGCCGCCCACACCCCGTGTTGCTTTAATGAATGCAATGAAACATTTTCCGGGGGAATTTCATTGACAGTCTGAAACTCTCCAAGTGAAAGTAAACATAGTTCCTGGTTCGCAGTCGTGAAATATTAACAGCTGCGCTCTTTCTGCTGTAGAAGTGCATGCTTTAGAGCGTGCAGCTCACATGTGCTGTCTGGCGTTCTATGATACTGTGTCTCTGAGGCCACCTGCAGCGTCTCCGAAAGCAGCAAAAACCTGACTGTGTGTGTCTGTATCTGTGTGTGTCTGTGTGTCTTTCTGTGTGTGTGTGTGCCTGCTTGTGCATGTTCAGTGCACCTCACAGCCAAATCACAGCACCGGCAGGCAGTCTTTCCACGCAGAGGGAAGAGTGAAGCAGATCAAACAAGCCAGCTAATCACAGACGCTGGTTAATTAGCTCAGCCCTCAAAGGGGAACCAGGAATGAGTGATGATTCCCCCTTATGAATTTCCCAATAACACTGGCGTATGCCACCATGAATAGTCAGTCATAGTGTGGAGAGTGCTGAGGGTAAAGTGCAAATAGAAGCTACATAGCTCTGGCCTTGTTGTAATCTTATCTTGGAGCATGGGGCAAAGTGGGAATCAATATCTCTTATCGTCGTTTCGGTCACGTGCACAGAATACACACAAACATCATCCGTCAGACACAATGTTTTATCTCCACATCCTTAAATTAGACTGCATGTAACATTTCCTATTAAGGGATTTCTAGAACGCTTAATTCCCAAACGTGCCAATATTCCGGCCTCTGGAGCGACGCGCGTGTCGACTTTCCAGCGCGAGAAGCTGATTAGCAGGCCACTCTGCCACACTGATCCCAGATTTCCAACAGATCAGAGGGCCTAGCTGCAGCAACCAATTACAGATGTGAAACTCACACACAAACGAGAACCCGAGCCTGCCCAATAACACATCTCCTCGGGCAGAAAGTCATCAAAGTCGCCTAATTTCAGTCAAGAGGGCACCTGTCATAGGATGCTTAGCTCAACAGGCAGACAAGTCTTCTTTATTTCAAGACATGCAATGCTGTTAAAGACTGCCAAACAGAACTAGTTCAAGCAGGCCAAATTTATAGTTATTAACCAACCGGCTCTACCAACTTGAGCTACTGGCATAAATCAAAATGAGACTGTTAACAGAAACTTAATAGATTGCTAGGCTCTCCAAATCTTTAGTCTAGTCATAGCACTGGACTGACAATATGTGGTAAACAACACTATTTCAAATGCATTTCATCACAATCTCTTTGTTTTGTCAGATTTATGCTGAAACAATATTATCCACCCACTGCAAAACAGCCAGCAATTGTTTTACATGATTACAGTGTGGCAGTTGCCATTAGTTCGGCACATCCACGCATAGAATCCAAAGTTATTATTTCTCTACCAATTCTAATATGCTTTGAATGTTATCAGCTGCACTTGGCTTGGTACGATAAAAACAAAAGCCAGAGTTAATTTAAAGTCACTAATTTAAGCCGGAACAATAGCACTGGATGTAACAAAAGAAGCTACAGAGATATAAAGAAACACATGGGAATATTATAGGGATAAAATGGTGAGGAATTGAGGTGGTTGGGAGTGCATCTTTCGAGAAACAGCTGCCGCGAATCACATCTGCTCCAAGTGGAGTCATCAGCAAACAGACAGACTGGAACCAACCCACCGAGGCAGGCCCCGGGCAGGGTAGTGAGCGGACAGAGGGAGGCCTGGTGGAAATGAGGCTACAATTAAATAGATGAAAGAAGATGGCAGAGCACAGAGAGGCAGTGAGAGCAACCTGTTACACCAAGCCCTTCAGAAGTATGATAGAACAGGCTTGAGATGTTTCATGGAGGACACTGTGGACTCAAAGAAGCTCAAAGTCATCATCTGTCCTGGTCTCCTTCCCCCCTAGAACCCTACTGCCATCTTTGACATCCTTCCTCCAGCCTTCTCTCTCTACCGAAGAGTGACAGAACAAGAGGAGCTTGTGAGAGTAGAAGATGAAAGAGCTCGAAGGGAGGTGTGTGTGCCAGATGAATGAATGACCCCTCTTATCCCACATCCCCCACTGGAGCTGTCCAGCCCTTAAAACAATAGCTAAAAAAAATACATACAGCCGGGTCATGCTGCAAAATGCATGCTGAGTTTCATGTAGATTTCTAAGTTTATTCTCTCTCTCAAAATGTTCCCAAGCTAAAATAGGGACACATCACATTTCACTAACAAGCCCGCCCCAGCATGACTATGAGCGTATGCCTAGTCCGTGTCCTTTGGTTCTACCTATGGCCTGTGGAGAGGCACCCCGAGGAGAGGCAGGGACCTTGAGAAGCACACATTGTTCATTCATGATAGCAGCCAACTCTGTAGCAGAGTAAGCAATGTCATTTGGCAGCAAATGAAGGGGAAAGAGCAAAGCAGTTTATGCCTTCGTCTCTGAGGTCTTCCAGCTAGCGCTAACATAAAGTTAGCCTGGGCGTAGGACAAAGCCCAGATTGTGTTCACATCTCAGCATGCTGGAATAAACATAGCCCCCGCTGCACCGTCCTCTTCAGCTCGGCGTCTCCTTCCCCCTTATCTGTCACCCCTGCTGCCTAAAAGAACAATCCACCAATGCAGCATGGCCTTCCAAAATATTTACCCACTCACCATTGGCTGAATACAAAGCCTATTCTCTGCCTCTCTATGCTGTTGAAGATTCAAACAAACCTTACACACATGCACTCGGTGATTGCACCTGTTTCTCTCCCGTAGCATGCCCGCCTGCTCACCCTTGTTTACTGTGGGAACTCCTGCCTTCCTAAAGCCCTCCATCTGCTCAGTGGCGTTGACTTGAATTTTCAACTTGGCTAGGGGAGAATCAGTAACAGTAGTCGCCTCATTGCCTGCGGCAGACTGTGTATCTGCAGCTCGCATCCTCACAGCCCTGAATGCACCTGACACTGCCTCCACGCCTTCTCCGGCAGTTCTTACCCCTTTTATTTCCATTCTCTCCATCCGCGGTATCGAAGCCTGTCACCTTACGTTCCCCGTCGGCCCTCCTTGTTCTTATTCTCTCTGCGAACCAATTTTCAGAGCAGATTTTCTAAACTAATGCACAACATTTTCTGTTTTTAGTCACTGAGCCCGAAACATAAGTTCATTAACTATCAAGTACTGAAATCACTTGCAAGGCGCCGTCTCTTCAGACCGTTTGTTCATTTGCATACGTTTGGAAACCAAGTCTAAATGAAGCGATCAGACTTGATAATGACAACAAACTTTTAAAATGTGTACTAAGAGATCTTCAAATGAGAAATTATTGAACAGGGAGCGTTTCGGGCGACTCTTCAAGAGCTAAATGGAAGTATGTTCTAATAACTAATCATGTTCTATCAAATTAAAATGATTTCCCTCACAACATGACTGATTGCTTCCACTGAAGTCTGTGAGCTCCACCTTAGTCATTATGGAGATGGTTCAGAGCCTGTTCCTTTTTTCAACAAAAATAACATACAGCCTGCCTCCCCCTCTGCCTCCCCCTCTGCCTCCCCCTCGAACTATGTAAATCGAAGTGTTTACTGCACAGGTGAATCACTCAAAATCATGACACAAAGTTTCACTGAAACTACTGTCATTTTTCCAAGTAGGGTTTCCGTTTGCCATAAGAGAACTGAGATAACAGCATATGACTCAAAGAATGTCCTGATTATTTTAGGTGAATCAGTGATTATTGAACACATGGACAGGATGGATAGGTCAGACTACACTTGATGATACACTATAAGTGGGATTGTGTTTAGTTTCATGTTTACGATGTCTTTACAAACTATAATTTTGTTATCTTGAATTAAACCTTTACAAAGACAATATGGTAAATAATGAGCAGATTTTCTGATGTGAATATGAAATGCTTTTATTACAGACAGTATAATGGAAACGCATTTACATTCATCTAAAGCCGGAGCCACACCAGAATCAATCTAGATGATGTCTTATATAACCTAATTGAATTTCAATAGGAAAATTGAATTATACACCAAATATCTAATCAAAGTGTCTTAACTATAATATTATACCCGGAATTAGAATTAAATGTCAAAGGAATAACTCATTGTACTTGATGAATGCGCACCATCGCAGTACAGATCATCTCACTTCCCAAGACTAAATGCCAGAGAATGAGACAGGCCAACATTAGCTCTGATGGCTTCAGAGATCACTTGCTCCAAAGTGTGATGGTTTGTGAGATGAGCGAAGGGAATTGAGTGGATATAAGCATTAGAAGATCACAGAGAAGCTTCCTCCTACACTTTGCATATTAATTATTCCAATGCAGTTAAGGCTCAGCTTGTCACACACTGAAACTGCATAATTATGTCATCTGCGATAGACAAGCTTTTCAAAAGGGCAAGCTTGGAGCATGTCAACGTCTGTGTCAATAAATGCATAACAGAAAAGCCACTTCTTCAAGCATCCTGATTGACAGCAGCGTCTATTGGAATGACCAACCCCCCTCCACTTGTGGCCCATGTCATAAATCAATCCAACTTGACACAATCACCTCCACCTCTCAATGTAAATAAACACGGGGAATACAGGGTGGAGCTGCGGCACAGGAAGAGGGAAACAAAGTAGGACAAGTGAAGATGAAGAAGAAGAAAAGTCAAAGAGGAGCTGTCAGAGGGAACATGAGGTGAGCTCACACTGGCCTGAGGTGGGGGAGGATAAGTGAGGTGGGGGGGAGGATAAGTGAGGGCTGCACAAGATAAAGAAGTGCTGTTGCAATATCTGTGCCGCAAGAAACTGAAGGTATCGCAATTCATCTGAAATTTTCACTGTTCGTGAAGTGTCTGGGCACCATTTTAAAAGTCGTCCAATAACTGCACACCAACTTTTAAGTTTGGATTAAAACTATTAGGTCATTTTTGGCGACCCAGTGTTTGAGAACCACTGGTCTAGCCTCTTGACAAAAATGTACTGACTAACTATGATGAAGTCCTTACTCATTACATTAGGCCTGGTTTAACTGATTGAGCCATTAGTATGACCAATGAGTTCGGTTCAGGGCTTTTTTGGAGCGGGGGCTAGAGAGTCATGTGAAAGGAATGAGGAGGCAGATAAATTGGATGAGATGACAGGATCTGCCTGGTGCAGGGTTGACAGCCAAATGAGCCAACATATGAACCGGGAGGAGCCAATGTAAAGAAAGCAGAAAAGAAGAATGGGCCAGACGCTAACGAAAACAACTGTGGACGATTAATAATCGATGGTAGATAAAGTCAGAGCAAAACACGAAAGGGCGATGAGAAAGAAGTGAAAACTTGTGAAGAGGTGGAGCCGGAGGGACTTTCTATTTAAAACTAGAACAATTGGGAACACTTGTGTTAGTTTACACAGCAGAGCAACCACATCTCTGCGCTCAGCTCTTCCTCCCCAGGCAGTGTCTTTCTAATCACGGCTGGCATTGTGGTGCAAGCTCCATCTCTACCTTACCCCCACAGCGTGCAGTCTCCTTCTTGTGTCACTCACAAGCCACACAAATACACACACACACACACAAATACACGCACACAAATACAGCCCGGGCTTAGACACTCAAGCGTGCAGCGGCGTGATTGTGCCATGCTCAAAATTCATGAATCATTGGCGCACGAATCAGCCATGAGCTTGTTTTGGGAAGAGAGGAAAGTGGGAAGTGAGGGGAAGAAAGAGCGTTCTAGCGGTTTCTTTTAAAAGGTGTTTAAAAAAAAAAAGAAAAATCAGGAAATAGCTCTTAGCAAGTTGACTAGAAAGAGCACACGCCCAGGGCCCTGGTGACAAGTGCTCGTCACCTTCCCATGACTCCTCATCCTCTCTGCTTTCAACTAAATGTGCAATACAGTATACTGCAATTTTCACTATGGCAAAATTAGTAAAAGCAAATATTTGAATGGCAAGAAAATGTGTTTCACAGACGGAGATTTACAATAATGTTCAATCCAATGACCTTATAATATTTTAAAATGGTCCTTAGCTTAGTATTGGTTTGGTGCAGGTTCAGTTGAGGTTTACACGAATGGCTTTATCCACAGTCTTCCATTTCATAAATGTAGTTATTACATACGTACGTCTATTTATTGCAATAGTTAGAACATATTGCATATTTCCTAATGTGTACATACAATGTTTACATAATATCACAGACTAGAACTGTGAGTGGTGCTAGGTAGTTTGCACCTAAAGTGGCTTTGAGTCTCCCATAGCGGTCCCTAGTCTACACAACAAAGAAAAGGCCATTCCATCAGGCTCCTTTTTGAAGAGATGCACCCCAATCATCTCTAGTTACAGAAGCACTTTCCCTCCGGGGGCACCACTCAAAGGCAGGTCTGTCCGCCGATACAGGTGTGGCAGCAGCGAGTACAATGCATGGCCTTTTTTGATGGTTCTCCCCCCTCCTCACCTGGATTAGAGGGGGGAGAAAACATGGGGAGGGTAGGGACTCACTGAGCTTTACCTCAGAACAATAGTGACTCTGTTTTCAGCAACACCAAGTGTATCATTGTGTCTAGCAGCTGCGAGCTCACTGTCTGCGGACTGAAAACAACGTCCCAAGGTTGCACCAACAAAACATTTTGACAGGACATTTCAAGGGCGCCATTGTCCAAAAACAAGAGAACATGTGCTTTTTACACATACAGCTGTAATGCGTTTCAGAATACCTTTAAGGAAAGCTTTGTGGTTGCAAGTTTCTCTTTCAAAAAGGCAAGAATAATCATTAATACACATTTTAACCTCATCATGCATCTGTTAACCCTGATACTGCAATGCTAGACTGATGTCTGTAACGCCATTAAAAGACAAGCATGTTTTGCACTAGATTCAAACCAAAGGCTAGAACTAGAAAGCACTCCGAGAGCCCAGACCTCCGCCAAGGCAGCTCCTTTGTAAAGATCATTCCCAAAATATAATCAACTGGTCTTTGTGGAATTTCTGACCTTCCCCTGAAAATGTCCCCAAATCCATTCAGTAGTTTTTGCTGAAAGACAGACGCTACCGAAAACATTACCTACTTGATGGAGATAATTATGCTGAATAAAATGCGAATTAGAATTAGTCTGTTTTACAATTTATTATAATGAAATACTGAAATTATAAACAGCTGATTTCGGTAATAGACTAAAAACACCGGAAAATGTTTCACTCTTTTAGTTTTGAGCCAATATTGTCACACTTCTTTAGAGCCTACTCAAATTCTCCACTTCACAAATACCATTTTCTACATCAGCCGGTGAATTCTATTCCCCCTCTTCACTCGGAATTAACCCTTCAAAAATGTAATCCCATTTCAACTTCGGTGTGAGATCCTTGTTAGATGAGTCAAGCTAGATTACTGGCCTAGAGTCGCTGCCTACGGGGAAGGGATGAGTGTGACAGCATCTAGCAGCAGGGGAGTGGACACTGTCAAACTCATTCAAGGCAGCTCGACAGGTTAGCTCTGCTCAAAATGAAATAAAACCCCGCATCCGCTTCCATTTCGGGGCCTTATAGCCTCCCATCCCTTTTGCCTGGCCTCATAAAACTTTGTTCCGTCACTTCCCTTCCCTTCCCTGCTGTCTTTACAGTAATCAAGTGATTCAACCATCAAATCAGAGCTGGGGGGGGGGGGTTGCGTGCATGTGTCCAGGGCAAGTGTGTTTGTGTGCGAGGTGGTGCTGTCCTTCTAAGGGCTGCGGACTGTCGACTGTAGGGGGTGAGAAATTCATGAAAGAGTGGGGTGACATGATGCAAAAAGTGTCACAGCGACTTAACCTTCAAAAAACTGCCCACCGGCGCTCGAGTGGGAGGTGTTGTTCTTGGCCATTACAAGAGTAAGAAGAGGGAAGTGGAGAGAGAATGATTGATGTGCGGATTCTAAAAGAAACTGAGGGGCTCGTTAGAGGAGGTAGGAGGGTACCGCTGCCTGCAATACAAATGTGTGAGGGGAGGGCAGGGGGGGATAAGGAAGACCACAGGCTATTTACACAATCTACGTCTTACTAAAAGAAGTTGTTCTTTTGAGAAACACAAAAAACATCACAAGAGATTGCACAGTGATCTAAGAGATATGTTACGGAGAAACTGAACAGTCTATCAAAAAGGCCGTGTTCCCCGCCAGACATTCTGCTCCTGGCATGGTGTCCACTTAAAGATAAACTTTTGCAGATCTTGATGTAACAAGAGGTCTCTTTATCATTTTGGACATGTTTATTCTCATTAACTTTTAAAGAACTGCTGAAACTGAATATTTTTGAAAACCCCAAAAATGACCAAAAATGCCAATAGACATCGAGTCAAATGATAAAATACCCATTGGATCACTTGGTCACAGCAGCCACGTCACGTTCAAGGCACTTACTTCTCTTTTCTCTCTATAAGGAGTCAGCAAAAATAATTTAAAATATTATTTTTCGAATCCTGTTAAAGAATAATGGTCCACAGCCGTAACAAACACCTAATGTCTATCCATATGGAAATACTGCTATAACACAGGTGGCATTTCAAAACATAATACTCTGTACCAGTTCTCGAATCAGTTTTTGGCCTCGGAAATGTAAACAGGCATCTGACAGTCAACAGACACTGGCCATTTCTGTGAGAAAGCAATGCAGTGCAAACAGCCCACAGGCGAACAGAGCGAGAAAATGAGAAGGGAAAAGGAAGAAAGTGGCAAAGGCAGTTTAGTTTAGGCTTATGGAAAAAGTCTGGGGTTGACATAGGTGGAAGAGACAACTGGGGAATTGGACAGTGGTACAAGAGTGGACACGCACTGAGGGAGAGGAGGAGAGGAGATTAGGGGTGAATCAAGAAGATGGAGGGACGTGAGAGACAGCCCAATTACAGGAGAAATGAGGGATTGATGGTGAGGGAGAAAAGAACAAAAGGATACAGTAACAGACAGCAGTTTACTGAGCAGATGGATCAATTATGCAGACCGAATTACCGCAAGACGCAAGCATTAGACCAGGACATTACATGAAAAAGGGGGAAGCAAGTAGATCATGATGCACGACTGGAAGTGGAGGCACAAAAGTGACATGGAGAAAGTGGCAGAGGGGAAAGAAAGCCAGCGGGCCGATTAGTGAGCAGGCAATCAGTACAAAACGGGTGAATGAGACAGATAGGGTCGCGGAGGAGCTGCTATCACCAAACAAGTCCGGCACGCCCCATGTTGACAAAATACCGGGCCGATAACCGAATTTATTCCAGCTGCCTCCTTGCGACCTTAATGTGCATTTGCTTCAGGGGAAAGGATTTAAAAGCCCCAGTCGTCTCAAGGCTCGGGGGAGTAATGACGACAGCGGTGCTTGTTTATCAGCGGGGCAATGTGCCATATTTATAAAACAACAACCAATAAATGACAGATAGGGTTTGAGGCACAAGTGAGTCGCAACACTAGACCGCTTTTAACAAACTGACGGCACAAACATGAAATGAAAAATAAGCGTGTTGTGCATTATCTCAGCAGAGGCGTGTTTGCTGGCTTATCGCACATATTCGTGTGTATCTGTGAAAGAATAGAACATTTTCTTTCTGTTACACAGCGTAATTTTACACTGTTTTTAAGATAAATCTCTTGGGGTCTGGAGAAAAGGCCGGCTGAATTGAAAGCAGAAGAATCTGTGACTCGCAGACCCCTAACAAGGCCTTGTCACACCAAATTCAATTTCCTGCTGTAGCCAACATGTCCGCTGCCTCTCATAAGTGTTTGACACAACCTTGTCAAACTCAGCTCGCTGTAAATGCAGCATGTCCAGGTCTGTGTGTCTTGTTAGTGGTAACAAAGGTGTCCGGAAAGGCACCCAAATGGACAAAGCAGAAGCATACCATTCTCTGTAAACCCTAGAGATGATTTTCATGGAAATGGCAGTAGATTTTGGCAGTTGATTGCCTATAAAAGTTCTGACAATCCCCGAGTCGTGCTGCAGTGCATTCATTCACATCTTGGCCCGATATATTTTTGCCATATCGCCTACCCTTACTCAAAAGATCCACCTAGCACCAATAGCCATGCTGCAATCAAAGTAATTTCTTCCCCATTCTGATGACTGGGGAATGGAATATAAAGATGGTAAAGCATATACAAAAAAATCTTTACAATGATAAGGAAACAATTGGCCCCCACATTCAGAGCAATTAAAACCCAGGTACCCAGATGGAAAAACTGGCAGACATTCCTAGAAAAACCTGCTGATAATGCATGGGAAAGAGCAGCGGAGGAGGAGGAGACCGGGGCGGAGAGGACACAGGGGGGATTAGCAGCGAGGGAGGGGGGGCAGAGATGTTTCATGGCACTGTCACACCAACAGAGCAGGCCCTAAATGTTTTCAATATCACATAAGGGCACTGCATCATCCACCATTCGATACTGGATCAATAACGCAAACGACATTCCACCTCGCAAACTACATTTAGACACATTAAGGTGACTGCTAATGAGCACCACTGTATGTGTGTGCGCAGGGACAGGCTGAGGACACCATCAAGGGCTTAGCTCCACAGATATCTGCTGAGGAGACAGAGGGGGGGCTGCAGAAACAAGTGACAAAGACAAAGGAATAGAAGAAAGATCAGCACAAGAGGTTGAGGTTATGCAACAATGTCTCCAAAAGAGTTCAAAATGAGCTGCATGTCTTCTGAAGGAGAAGAACCAGAAGAAAGAGGCGAAACTAAATTACAAATGAGCTGATAATTCTTGGCCTCCCCGGTTCACTCCCTCACACCGTTTCTCAAAATCCTCCTTTGCCGCCACTGCCAAGATGCTCCGGTGTGGAATTTGAAAATGTCGACATCGTCAGCCCCCACGCGGCTGCTCCTCCCTGGTACTTATACCATGGTAGGGTCACGGAGAGAAGTATCCCACAAGTCTAGTTAATTAAGGGGATTTTTAAAAAGAGATTGGCTGCATTTCAATGGATCTCCAAATGAAATTACCACTCATTTTCCACATTGGCTGAGCACGCATTGATTTGACCCGCATCTTCGCCAAATTCCATCTGCATTTTGTTTGACAAAGAGAAATGCAGAGCCACAGTCTATCCCAGTTTAATACAGTAGAGATGTGTGTTTGGAAAAAGTAAAATAAGCCACATGCCTTGTAGCATTTTCATACGAGATAAGCTGCTGGCATGGTACTCCAGCAAATTGCCCAATCCAAAAAAAAGTCTCAATTATGGAGAAGCATATGGGTAGTTAGAGTGCATTATGAAGTGTTTTTTCAGTCACAATTATCAGCATGCAAGTTAAGGCGAACAGACTTGATAAGCATCGCACTTTATCTTGACTTTAGTCTCTTTTCTGGAAACCCTCAGCTTGCCTATTCAACTAATGGCATTTGGCATTCCTTCTAAGACAAGGATTTCGGCTCATTTTATTTGGGATCGAGATGGGATCGACTCCAGCCGTCTGGCAACCCTCGGAGCCAAACACAAACATCCTTGTGGGGTGCTCTCAGCGCGACCCCGGCACTGCCCTCTATCTCCTCAGCATGTCTGTGTGGGCGGGGGAAGCAGGAAATGAAGAGATCACCGCTGGCACTGTTGATTTGGCTATCTGTAGGAAAGCCACTATCATTAGTTTACAAGCTGTACGCAGAGACAGTTAAATGAGCGGGGAGCTGTAAAAAGGCCGCTCTTAAGATGTTGATGTGGTGGGGAGATAACAGGGTCGCTGATGAGGATGATGTACAGTTCTTCCTGAAGGAGATCCAAACACACGCTCACACAGTCATCTTGCGGTCTGACAGCTCCTCCCTATTATTGAAATGTCATCTAACTTGCAGCTCGGCCCCGGGTTACGGCCCTTATTCATCACCAGCTGCGTGTGCGTGAGGATGTGCTTTGGTGTGTTAAGTGTATTTGTGGTCCACTAGCCTCAGCCTAAAAAGTAACGACGTTCATTCACTCGTGTTGATCGACCCTTCTCTCTTCAGAGCCATCCATCCTGTCTAATATTATTTGCCAAGTCAACAATAAAGCTGATGGATCCTTTGTGCCACTTCTTCTTCGTCATAGAAAAGAAATTTAACCAAAAGCCATTTATTAGTGGGGCAGCGCAGTTTATCAAAAATGTATTGTCAACAGGCACTCACCATTTGCATTTCAATACATTTTCTTCAAGTTGTCTGACATTCATTTTTTATATATATATACACACTTTATTTTTAGTGATTTAATGGTGTCTTTATACATAAATGTTTTTAATTGAAATTCTGTGTGCGCACTAATAGACCATTTTCACTTTATAAGCTTTAATGACGCTCTCCTTCTCGGTTGCACCAGGTAAAAGGAAATAACACAAAGAACAGACAGACATCAGGATCATTAAGCTCATTTGGTAAATCGACAAATATTGGCTTCAGTCACAGCACAATTTAGTTATTAATGGGTCTGCATTTGCCACAACAGTGTCCCTTTAGTGTCTCCTACTAAACATCAATCTCACATCACCATTAAGCTGTAAATTCAAGAACACTTTTATGTCTGAATTAACAGACTTAATAGTGATTATAAGGGGAGTGGGGAATATTGATGTGTCATTTAAACAGGTAGGCCCTGAATAATAGCGTGCGTGTTCTGGTGCTTGTCAAAGCTCGGTCGAGACGTTCTTACACACATATCAACATACACACACCTGACCTTTTCAAAATCCTTCTGACATTTACAGGGCCCTCGCAGAGGGGCCAGGACTACTCATTTACATAATGATAGGGCCTGACTGCGACAGTCATTAACACAAAAAACAAACGTAGACCGAAGCCTGCGCTCCAATGGGACTAATGAGATACTAACGGACTTACTTTCCCCACTTTTACTGGGCAGGGGAGAAAAATAACTTCTCTCATGATCCATCAACTATGTTCTGTTTAATAGACAGAGTGTAACGCTCCTTCGCTGTTCTCATGATGAATAGGCCTAGCCTTGGCAGGCCTACCCCACAGAGTTCACACAGCACTTCTCAATAGAGCAGGAAAGAGTTAAACTACTGCAGAAGACGACTGCCAAAGGAAACATCAGTGTATCGGTATATCGGTCTGTAGGAGTGTGTTACAGGGGGCAGAGTCTTGTGAAATACCTTCTCTCCAAAAAATCTTTTGTTTTTCCTTCATCCAAGAGGTGCAACTTACAGTTAGTCTATTAGTGAGTGCTCCATCTGCCGTTTACTACTTGGAGGGCTGTTTAATTGGTTTAAATCAATGTTTCTCAAACTGTGGTCTGCAGGAAAACGGGCTTAGTTGAGAAATAGCCTTTTGTCTGACACAACACAAACATACGTCTTCTGCATTTCTCTATGACAAAGTAGTCCTTGGATTGAAAAAGCTTGAGAAACACTGGTTTAAAACATGCCTGTATGTGATTTTAATTGAGTACCCAGATACTGTAATAGATGTATTAGAGTCCAGTCAGACAGCCAAAGTACCCCACAGCGTGAGAACAAACCCTGGAGAGGTCACATGTGGCCTTTTTCCTGTCTGTGCCCATGTTCTTCCCGTCATAAACAGCATGGCCTTGAGTCCTGAAAAGGGAGTTGGGGACAGAGCAGGAATTGAGCATGTTTGAATGAACCAATGGCTGCGTCCTGCCACTCAAACAAAAGCACTGGACAGGGAAGAATGAAAAATAGCAGAGAATGAAACCAGACAAAAACAAGGTCCTAGTATGTAGGCAGTGGGGGAGGGGCGGTCTGGGTTGGCGGGAGGTTTCTGGTGATAAGTGGGAAACAGGGAAGTCTCACACGTCTTAATCCGCAACTGCCAATTTGGGGTTTTACAATAAAACTTCACAGGCTCATCAAAACCTAAAAGGAGTGAACTGCTGAATGCATAGTCTTACATGACGAACCCAGCCTTGGTTTGATAGTGAACAGCACATGAGGAGCTGTCCTCCCCCGGCCCTGACCCTGCATGCCACCCCCTGCGAGCATGCGGCTTACTCAGCCATAAAGACAATACCACCATAGCCATGTAACCCCAGTCCAAACTTCCCCTCCCGTAAGCCACCCCCCTTCTAATAAAAACATCTCCATGGTGATGGGACAAGCCTTTCTGACCCACATCCACAGTGCCTCACAACTTTGATTTGGGGGGGGGGTTGGGGAATTATATTTTCATTACAGAAATCTGCCCCCACCTGACGGCTCCAGCAGAACCTCAAGCAGCCATTGTCATTTCAAAACTAATACACCTATATTAAATTACTATTTAACTGCAGCATATTACAACTTTCATGAGATATGGAAGGTGGGAGTAAGTAGAGGCTGTCAAGGCAAGAAAAGGATAGTTGGATGGGAACTAATTGTGTTTAAATTGCCAGGCTTCACCATTAGCTAGAGTTCAGAGTTCACAGTGAGAAAAACGACTGGAAATAAAAGATTTTGTCTTGCCTGTACGGTGGGCACATTCTCCCTGGCTCATAAATATGTAAAAGCTTTTGTTTTGTTTACCCCACTTTTCCTCCCTCCCCTAAGAGCACTTCATGTTCTATAAAACGAGAATGTGCAAAAAAAGGTCCAACGCATGAATAAGTCAAATGAAAGACTGTGCTCATGAGTAGTGATTAAAGGGGCAATCAGCTACTACCACAACTAGTGAAAATGCATACAGTAGCAGAGCCGAGCCAGGGCGATGCAAGTCCTACATATCTGCCCCAATTACAACACAAAACAAATAGCTGGCCTAGCAAAGAACCCCTGCAAATGTCCAACTGGTTTCAGTGTTGCCCCACACACACACACACACACACACACACACACACACTCACACGGAAACAGGTTAAGTACATGCCAGGAATATTTTCTTTCATTATTGGTTTCGCCTGGGCCTGTACACCTGCGGGCTACACCTGAGCTAAAATCTTGAAACATTGCTTGAAACATAAATGTGTAATTTACCAAAACAGAAGAGGCCCATGTGGGAGTGGCTCACTGCACAGTAACTTAACTAAGGTTTGTGACTAATGTACAGAGCATAAGCAATGGGGAACAGAATTAGATTTTTCCTCGATGATTGACAGCTGTCTGATGAAGAAAAATGCCACTGATTTCTTCATGAATCCTATTTTGTACAGTGTGAGTTAAGCATTGTGGGCTACTGTCAATTCTAAGCTATTATTTGACAACTATTAAAAATGATAAAGCGCATCTTCTATACTCTGGTCATATTATAAGTTCCATAATACAATTCTAGGTGCTGATTTCATTTAGTAAAAACTGCCCGTTCCGCCATTAATTCGCTGTACATTAAGAGTCGTCTCACTCCAGTGGCATTTTGGTCAAGTGAAGTGTAACTAATGAAGGATGATGTGAGGACAGAAGGAAGCACAGAAAAGGCTGAGACGCGGCGTTGGCTTACGGGAAATAGGACCGAGGACACCGTGAAACCGGGCCATGACTCAGTTGAAACCAGCGCTGTAAGATAAACCTCCAGCGCCACAGGTGTAAACAGGACACACAAGCACCTTGCTCCAGCCACACCTAAAAACTAAACATGGCGTTGAGTCACTGCCCGAAACTCCGGCCAAACAACGATACAAGCGAGTCAAATCGAAAGCAAATGCGAGAAAGGTCAAGATATAAACCATACACGTGATCCAAATCAAAATGTTCAACTACTGACGCACGTACACCGCGAGAGTCGGTGTCTGTTTCCACCGTAATGACAGGTGGTTCTTAGCTTCAAATGAGGATCCTCTCAGTGCCACAGATTAAAAGCCGTACATTTGCAATGAGATGAGTGATGAGGAGTTTTCGTGCTTGACAGTGACTTACCGTGAGCAAATACAGACACGAGCAGGCAGAGCAGTCCGAGCATTCTAGTGTGGTCATGTCTCTCCATGGCTCTACGGAACCAGCGGCGCTCAGTCTCTTTTGGAAAATAACTCAAAGCCAGACCCGTAAAAACAAACAGTCACTTTTAGTTTAAAATCTCCTTCCCCCTTGAACGCGGTCAAACTTGTCTGCTCGTGTGGGACAAACGCGGGGTCCGAAGGAGACGGCTGCTGCTTCAAAGTGCCCCTCCAACGCTCGGTGTTTAAAACGAGTGAGAATCCTAGCGGTTCCTTGAGGCAGTGCCGCACGCACAGGTGAGCGTTTCCTCCAACAGTTGCTCCCGTAGTGAACAACTAGTTACTGGGCGACTGGGAGCTGAGCGCGCGCGTCCGACTCGAGACTGACTGACTGGTGATGTCATCAGTCTGGGAGCGTCACGGACCTGCTTCCCCTCAAAGCCTATTATGGACCAGCAGGAGCACGAGGGGGGGTCAGAGGGAAACTACTTGTTGAGAAGCAAAATTAGCTAAAACACAAGCGGCATCTAAATTACGCACGGCTCTACGTCTTTAGGTCACGTGCGTTTCAAGGATACGTCGAAGGGACTTCCTAAAAACGCAAGACTCATTTACTGAAAACTATATTATTTTAGTTTTTGTTTATCCTGTTTAACCTGCTGGCGCATATGACACATAACTCTGCCAATTAACATAAACGTCAGCTAATGTCAGAAAAGTAGGCTACTTCAAATCCTTAAGCCAACTTGATGTGTCCAAACTTGTGGCTACGTCAGTACCGTGTGTTAAAAAGGATGAATGTTGCGCGCCCCCTGCTGTTCAAACTAGTCCTCCTCAAACCCACATCAGATACTCCGCAGCAGCACATGCCAAAATCAATAAACATTCATTAATAAACGCCATATACAAACCCAGAGGCAGTCAGCAAAATGAAATCACCAGGAAGCAGCTTCTCTTGTATCTATTTGCATTTCATCTCCCTCTTTATTCACATAATAACTTCCAATTCATTTTTGGCCTATTTTCCTCTGATGCGACTCGCATACTAGCATAGCAAAAGCATGATCTGCTTGAAGTCTAATCCCTATACTCAAGTGTTTTACGGCAAATGTAATTACATCTCATAGTTCCATTCCTTAAATCCTCTGCAGTGACAGAGTCCTCTTCTGATTGGCCTATTTCTTATAGCTGCAGGTTTGGATGATGATCAGAGGTCACACAATGTTCTTGCTCAAATGTATGTTTTTCTGACTCCATTTCTTTCCCACTCACTGTAGTCTTAGTAACTGCAGTGTGAAGAGAATATAGGTCGTCATGTCTGTTGGCGGCAGGAGCCTTCAGCCCATGCAAGATGTTTTAATGGTATATGTAAGGATCACTAGAACAATCTTAGGAATATACAGCAACAAGACAACAACTAAACCAGGACTAAACCAGGACTAAACCAGGACTAAACCAGGTGTAAACCAGGACTAAACCAGACCTAAACCTGGACTGAACCAGGTCTATACCAGGTCTAAACCAGGACTAAACCAGGTCTAATCCAGGACTTAAACCAGGCCTAAACCAGGACTGAACCAGGTCCATACCAGGACTAAACCAGGCCTAAACCAGGACAGAACCAGGTCCATACCAGGTCTAAACCAGGACTAAACCAGGCCTAAACCAGGACAGAACCAGGTCTATACCAGGTCTAAACCAGGACTAAATCAGGCCTAAACCTGGACTAAACCAGGACTAAACCAGGTCTAAACCAGGACTTAAACCAGGCCTAAACCAGGACTGAACCAGGTCAAAACCAGTCAGCTCAAACCCCCACCCACCCCATCAGAACTGTACTATAACAGAAACAAAACTGTCTCTAAAATAAACTAAATTAAGACATGTACTACAAGACTGGGTACCACCAGGGGGACCAGTACCACAGTTTGAGAACCACTGCAATAGAGTAAATAAGAAAATTATGGATTCTCTATAACTATCTCTATTTCAGCTGGTTTTCCAAGACGTGGCAACCCCTCTTACGAACTGTCATTACCTGGGAGCCCAGCGTGGTGCCATGTACTCCTCTGAACACAACCTGGACCGATTTCACTCCGAGAACGTGGCAAGGAACAGGTGCCACACTCCCATCAAAAACCTCTTCATCTCCGGTACGCACTGTTTGGTACTTTAGATTATGCTGAAATGCTGAACCTTTAAGATCCTCATATAGGCTATATGATGAGAATAAAGCTTCATTAAAATTCTAATGTGCAACAAAACTACAACCACGTACCTTTTTGTCAGTCCCAGACCTAAATAAACTGAGAGGCTTGCTATGATTAGCTTTGGAAACTCATCATGGAAGTAACCAATAAATCTAATTGAAGGCTAACTTAACTGAAAACTTTTATGTAACATCTGTTCTCTCAAGTCTGGTCTTGTGAACTCCAAATGAACATTTCAGATCTATCACATACATTGCCTTTAATTATTTTTCTGGAAACAATATTCCAAAATTGTTTCACATTTTAAAACCCCAGAACCATAATGCCTCTATCCAATCTTTTTGTTCTCGTGTGGTTGTAGGCCAGGACGTGTTCAGCTGTGGGATTGCCGGAGCTCTTCATGGAGGGCTGCTCTGTTCCTCTGCAGTTTTGGATCACATTGTGTACATTGATTTGCTCCTCCTCAAGAAGAAACTGAAGAGGAGGAAAGCCAAAGAGCTGGCCCAGCTGGAGAAGAAGAAAATCCAGTGACAGTGCTCTAACGCCCCCACAGAACACCAGCAAAACTGCACCAAGGACGACAAGTTAATTAGATAGTAATAACACTCTAAAATAATGAATTATATCAAAAAGCAATACATAAAATACATACACTATACAACTTTTATTTTAGCTTAAACTATGCAATATGTTTTTGTCATTTTGTTTAGTATATATTATATTATGTCAACATGTATATATGGTTTTTATGTTATATTCTCAATCAATTCTGAAAACAAGCATTTGAATGTTTAGATTGTACAGCAGATTTCTAATATATGTCAAGTGTTCAGTTTGAATTATTTGTGTATGTACTTTATTAATAAACTTATAGGACCAATAATTAACTGATGTCTTCATGTCATCAGTGGCATAACTGGAAAAAGATGAATGAAGGTCTCAATAATCATAATACACCAATATAAAATTAAAGAGAATTAAATAATTAAAGTTAATAGTAATTAAAGATAGTCTATAACACAATGTTTGCCTATGTAATGCATATATATCTATATATATTTTAGTCCATTAATAATTATTACATAAATGACCTTAAACACTGTCATTACAACCATGTTTCAGTCTAAATATAGCCCTATATTGATCTCTGTGACTAATTTTAACCTGACTCTCATGTGAATTGCACATATAAATCCCACTGGGTGTCTCAGTTCCCACCTATGTTGTTCTGACCTGCGTAATAACCCCATGTTGTTTGGATAACTGCAGTAAAATCAAACATATCGGCGAAACCTCAGACTTCCTGGGCTAAGTGAACATTTCCTCAGTAAACGCTGGGCAGATTGGCCCGACAAACTGTGGTCGACCGTGGGGATCCTTCAAGATGAATGCCCCCTCTGTCCAGGCATGCTGCTGGATGTCAGTGGCTCTGTATTAGCTCCTACCTCCATTCAGCTGCTACTGAAACACAAGCTTGACACTGGCCAACCTGCTAAGTAAGGGTTGAATTGAAAGTGGAACGATGCTACTTTTCTTTTTGTGATGACATAATGACTTCTTGCAGGGTGAATGAAGTTTCAGTCACCTCTCCCTTGAGTCTCTTGGCAAAAAACTACTCTTGCAAGAATGACAGCACCAGCTCAGTCGTGTCACAGCTCCTGTGAGAGGCACAAATTGCTTTTTAACAGGCCTTAAAAAATCCTTTTATTTGCTGATATATGTGTTGTTGAACTTGTAAGTACCATTGTGATAAAGTCTATATTCTTTTGTGTATAAGACAGTGATATTCTCCCAAACTATAGATAGAAAAATGCGATAAAACAGCTCAAATTCATTGTACCCCTTTCGTTTAGTACCCAGTTAGATTTTTAGGTTGACTTTTGGAAATATGTGTTAACTAGTGAACAAGCAAACAACTGCAAAATAACTACACTTTTGATATTTCAGTGAAAATCGTAAGTTAGCTAACACCTAGTAAAAAAACGTTCATGTTCATGCCACATTCAGGTAAGAGAGTTCAAACAGTAAAAAAAAAAGTCACAAAGAAGGTTTAATTATATTCACTTTGCTTGGCTGGAAGCTCCTAACATATAATTATGGTGGTGCATCAAAGTACACCAAAATCATCTCTCACTGACTTTTACTTTATACAGTGAGTCATAAAGCTCTTAGAAGCATGTCTTTTCATTTAGCTAAAGAAATATCACCAAAGTCATACACGCTGTCAAATATGATCTGGCAATAAGCATTAGTATTATTTATGACGTGTTGAGATTAATGTCTGTGTGAGTGTCAGTTCAGATTGTCTGTATATACGTGATCATCTCAAAAATAACACTGAATACTGAGTGAAGTGAAGTAGTGAGTTCATTCATTTGCTCCTGCTCAAGAAGAACTTGAAGAGGAGGAAAGAGCCCAAAGTTGACAAACTGAGCACTGCAGGAGGAGAAGTGCTGTGATTGATTTAATTTGAAAATGTAAGCAATGTGTAAGATATTCATAAGATAATGTAAGCAATGTGTAAGATATTCATAAGATAATGTAAGCAATGCGTAAGATATTCATAGTCAATCTTGAGGCTAAAGTCAGTCCTCTGAACACAGTAAGAGATTATTACAAAACTTTGTTGAACAAGAATGAACCATTTTCTTGACCATCCCAAACTGCAGCCCAGCCCCCTCCTGTATATCTTTCACAGACGGCTCCCACATGTTTAGACACGCTCTTACATCAAGTGAGGCCAACAGGGTCCAGCAAGCAACCCAAACTTTCCACTCACTGGTCTCCTCTCATATTTGATTTAACTAGTTCATTTCACAACAATTATCTTTCTGGGATATAGCTTCATAAGGTTGTACCCATATTTGGTAAACCTCCATTATATTTTTGTTAGAGGAATAGTTGCAGTGCCTGTGTTGGGCTATGTCTTAGTGTTTCAGTTCAGTTTTTCCTCTTTACCAGATGCTGAAGCTCCCCCCACCAGCCTCTGCAGCCCTCCACAGCTGCGACCAATCTTAACATAAGAAAGTTCAAGATGGCTCATAAAGAGAGTCTAAGGAGGAGGCACTATAGGAAAGACAGTGTAATATAATAATAATAATGAAGGAATAGGGCTACAAAAGTCGAAGGTAAATCCCGGATAGGTTCAATTTAGCTAAAATACAGTGAAATACCCCAAAATGTACTCCATGAAAGCAAAAAAAGACACACAATGGCAATGGTTCAATAAAATACACATATGAAAATAGGCACGCTTTTTCACATATTTTTGAGTACACTTGAATCATACTGTGGCAGACTCCCTCTTCACAATATCTCTTCTCGAATGTCTGCTTAAGGTCCTGCTTTCCAGCTTTCTGTTGAGCTGAATGGAAAATGTGAAACAAAATGGCAGCTTCACCAATTGCTTTGTACAACTCAAAGAAAGTAGATTCCACAGTATTTCTGGGTATTGATCATTATACAAGTAGCATCTTATTTTTTTGCTACTGCCATAGTTAGAGAAAAAAATGCCCTTAAAATGTGATATCTTCAAACCACATTGCCTGTTGGTTTTAATGAATAATAAATAATAATGCAGCGGTTTTATAAGGTTGGTCAAGTGTCTTGCCCAAGGACACAATGCCAGTATGCACAGGTCGACGTGGAAGCTTTCAGCGTTATGAATGATTTCTCTAACAACTAAGATACTGTTACTGATACAAAATGAAGTTCTGATAATGAATTAAGTTAACCTCAAACCATAATACATGTTATTTAATCACTAAAATAAGGATAGGTAACCCCCCCCCACACAAAATTGTAGTAAAATCAGAAATGCATTTGTCATCGTACCTGTCCTGAGTTTAATGACAATAATCTTCCTCATTAGGTTAATAAGCAGTTCACCTGTTAAAATAGTAAATCTCTTCACACTTTCTCAGTCATCTGGAGCAGCTCTGAGTTTGGCTCCGCCTACAAAACAGATGCTTCAGACATGAGCCATGATCTCACGTTTCACTATTTTCCACTTAAGACAGTCCCTCTCGCTCTCCTCTGTGAAGTCACCCCCATCACCACTAATACATCCGCATTCGTCAGTTTTCAGGGGTAGGTGGAGGCACTGATGCTGGATAAAGTATTCACTAGAGGGGGCTGTTCTGTGGGGATGGGGTTCTGAACAGGGGCTTTCAACACATAGGCTGTATACTGCTTATAGTGGCGTGTGACAATATTAAAATTAATGTGATCTCTAAAAATGAGTCTGAAGATGGCAAAGACAATGAACACAGTAAAAAACGAATTTCTTGGTTCTTGATTTTTGTGATTCAATTAAATTCAATTTTATTTGTATAGCCCTATATCACAACACAGTTGACTCAGAGGGCTTCACAAAAACAGATATATGTAAACAATAAACAAGGTCATTGCAAACAGTAACACGTTAATAGACAATCAGTAAACACACAAACAACAGGACTGTCCCAGGACATCCCCTGTCCTTGGACCCTCCATCGCGGCAAGGAAAAACTCCAAAAAACCCATTTATGGGAAAAAGAGAAACCTTAGGGATAACCACAAGATAGAGGGATCCACTCCCAGGACGGACAGGCTATAGATGTGTCCAGGACTGATGGATGAGGTCCTTGTGCTGAGAGAGCTCAAAATGTGTGTGTGGATGCAGTAGGTTTAGTGGTACATCCAGGTGAATGAGGAGATGAGCTTTGTACACAACCAAATCTTTGACTACAATCTCTCATACATTGTTATAATTTAAGCTATTCTTTAGAATCACCATTCAGTTTGATGTTGAAATGTTACACAGTTTGCTGACATGTGGCTCAACTACAAGTCAACCACAAGCTAACAGTTTACCTTTGAAGCTAGCGCAGATATGAGAAACACTTGGCATCCACATCATACTTGGAAGTAGACTCAAATTTGAGCTCAGAAAGAAAGAGCCTTGTGTATAAAGGCATATGCAAGTCTTACATAGATGATTATCTCCTTTATTAACCCTTTGGGCGCCACATTTTTCAGCCGTTTCAAAAATCCAAATGACACTTTTTGTATATTTTTTTAGTGTGGTATATCTCATTACATGGGACAGGACATAGACCGGTACC
>JAVQKC010114765.1:0-17735 GCA_036025475.1 Philypnodon macrostomus
TGTTGGGGGTGATGTTGGGGGTGATGTTGGGGGTGATGTGGGGTGATGTTGGGGGTGATGTTGGGGGTGATGTTGGGGGTGATGTTGGGGGTGATGTTGGGGGTGATGTTGTGATGTTGGGGGTGATGTTGGGGATGATGTTGGGGATAATGTTGGGGGTGATGTTGGAGGTGATGTTGGGGGTGATGTTGGGGGTGATGTTGGGGGTAAACTGGCAAAGAATTTTAAACAAATGTATCTAATGTATTGTGAATGATTGAGAACCTATTTAGCACCTGCTCCCTTAGATCTCACCACTCTGGCAAAGTCAGAGCAAAGTCTAAAGCATGAGTGGACTAGAACTGGCAACACTTCTGAAGGTTATGTGAAGGTTACCTGCAGCTTCCTGGCACTGGCTGCGGTTGATGTAGGCGAAGTGGTGGTGGCAGCTCTGAGACTCACACACACATCCCTCGGAAGTCAAGTTACAGCCAGAGAACATACACGCTGGGTTGGACGGCCCCACGTACTTGGTTTCTCTGTGTCGGTCTCGGTGCTCGTGTCTCCGACCCTCTGCAATTCAACAACAAACAAACTTCACAACATAGTCAATGTGGGAATAACATTTGTGAAGCATCTGAATAACAATATGTATGCCAATGTCTCAAACACAGTCATAACTCAGCACAATAGAAACAAGGAATGCGTATGTCATCACTGTGAAATGTAAGTGGCATTGTACAAGTCTTTGAAGCCCATCTGTTCTGGATTAGCTCCTCTCAATGGACAGCATTATTTCCTTTGGAGTGTGTTATGTTGGTGTGATTAGATGTGAAGGCCCACCTGACTTGCTGGCCTTCATGCAGGTTTCTTGAGCTGGGAAAGTGAAGGAGCCCAGGCAGGAGTGACGGGCATCGCACACACATTGACCGTCCACACGATCACAGCCAGTGATCAGGGGGCAGCGCTCATCCTCCAAGCCTGCCTCCAGGTGATCAGGGAGCACTGTGGGGGGACAAAGGATATCAGTCACTGAGGAAATACACAATGGGCAGTGTTGTGTGAAGGTTCATACAAAATGTGTCACCCAGTGTGGTCTTGTGCTGCTGTGGTCTACCCGCTTCATGTTGTAGGAATATTGTGTGTTCAGAAATAGTCTTCTTAACCTTAATATAACAACGTGATATCTGGCCTTTCTGTTATCTCAAAACAGTGTCTAACCTCTGGCCTCAACAACACAGCTGCCACTCACTGAATAATGGATCTTCAGCAAATTATTCTATGTAAGCAATAGACAACTATATCAAAATACTCCAACAAATAAATGGGTGAATAAATACATTTCTGAAAAACTCAAAAGTTCACCTAGCCCAAACAACCGCTCGGTGTCTCTTAAATCACATTTCTTATTCATTCTGATAACTCAGCAGGTTTGTTGGAGCATATGTTGCCTTTATAAAGTTATAGACCTATTTGGTAAATAGTTTTACCTTATTAGGTGAGAGGCAGTGAGTGTCAAATGTCAAATTATGCTCAACAAGAAATTGCCTGTAAATGACTGTTGTCTATATACTTTATTTATAATGTTTAAATAGCATATTAATATATTATATTACATATGTAATAGCGTATAAGCAGTGGTCAGAGGTCCAGTGAGTTTACAGACTCTGGTGTGAACCCTGGCCCTGGCCAAGCTCCTGCAGTGATCAGTGCATTTGTGGGTATAAGCTTCAATGATATGGCTATATTAATCTTTATTAAAACTGTAATTTGATATTTTGATATTTGAAAATACTTCAAATGAATGCAGATGAAATACTGTCTTTCTATGAGATTGATGAGAATGGAGTCTTTGTGGTTTTGGGTACATTCATAACTCTAACTTTCCTGTTACTGAATCCGTAGGTGCTTCTCATATGCTCGGTCATGTGTCTTGCATGGGACTGCTACAAGATGCCCTACAGTCAGTGGCAGCGTATACAGGAGACCTAACTGTAACATTACCTACTAACCTGAGCCAGCCTGGGCAGTTAATAGCTCTTCCAGACACACCAGTGAAACGGGCACAGCACAAGAGGCCTTTTCAATGAAGCTCTCTGAAACTTTCCCTATGATTTCCTTTCACCTCAAAATGATCCTCAACTCCACATTTTTCCATCCCAGGGCTTTCCTGTATGTAGGACGGTGGTGGCAGTGCCTCTGTGTGGGGTACTTCTCCAGATAATAACAAAAATACCAATGCATTCGATTGATATACTGCTTTGATAGCCACTCAAAGCACTTTATTCATTCACTCTATATTCAAACAGTGAGGTCAACTACCTCTGTAGCCACGGCTGCCCTAGGGCATACAGAAAGGGGACACAGCAGCCATACCATGCCGAATTAGGCCACTCTCGTCACACAATCTCATAAATTCAGGCAAGATACATGAAGTTTCTTGGCCTGCAACACAATGGCAGTATGAACTGAGCAACCTTCAGATTAGTGGACCACCCTAATCTCCCACCTAAACCACTATTGCCTAAGATAATATGGAAGCAACCAGCATTAAACCTAGACTAAATTAACTATATACTATAACTATATTGCTGTGATTCAGGTATTACATTTGGCAATATTACAATACATTTAACAGATTTTGTGCAGCCCTACAACAGATGAAGATGTCCATGTAGCCCAACTCTGCTTGTTTGTATACGTCTTGTTTAGCTTGACCCCTGTGGTCTGGTGTCTGGCCTGGCGGTTATATATGATCTGCTCTGCCATGACTCTTGCCAGGGTCTGTGGCTCGGACCCAGGGGGATTCCTCTCCTGGCTGTCGCTGGGACTGCTTGTCTTGGCATCCAGAGCTAGGATGGGAGCTAGGCTGACCTCTGGAGGCCCCTGGCTGATAGCGAGCTAAAAAGGAAGTCTTTGAAACATTAGATAATACCAGAGGAAGGGAGCAGGAGCAGGCATGTGAAGGAGTGCAGCCGTGGACATCGCGTACCCATAAAAAACAGCATTCTGTTACGTGGTATTTTAAGTGCCTCTGGAAGCTCAGGAATGGCACAATGAGAATATGAAAACAAAGCATTTAACTGCTAAGACCGAGAGCTGTCACCTGACTTACAAGCTGGAGTAGATTTGATGGATTGACTTTCCTCCAACGATGTCCATGCACTCTGTTATAGGTAATTTTAAACACATTTCTGGCCTAAACTCATCTAATGATGCCAAGATATGGTCACTTTATTCAAGTGATCCAATCCATTCATTTTCATTAAATATTATTAGAATAACTTGAGTGATGCAATAATTCTGGCTCGTTATGATTTTACAACAGTTGATGTGATGTCAACATACCATCAACACTGCATGTAAATATTTGAGAGCTTAGAACCATTAAAGGGCATAACTTTATTAAAACATTAAAGGGCAATTGATAAGTTATTTTGTCTAAGTGGTTCTGACAGACCCGGCAGCAAAGCCCAGAATTAACACTTTGCTCACAATTTGTCCAACTTTACCTCCCCCCTTTCCCAGATTAGCTGATTAAATAACATTTTCACTCTTTCTCACAGAAGCAGTCCAAATGCCTGCATAACTGATGATCCAACAGTTTTCACAATCACATCAACGACCGCCACGCTGCCAGATCGGATCATATGCAACATGTCACTGGCGCTAAGGGGCTGCCAGTTTTGCCCCGACCACCCAGAGAAGCCAAACTGTGAGAAGAGGTGCAGCGGAAATATTTAGCCCCCTGCTCTTGATTGCCAGTCTAATCACTTTAAGGCCCTTGCAGTTTTCAGGAGGGAAATCTGGGATCAGCCTTCTGCAGTAGGCCACTACCACAGCCCCCGAAAAACACAGGGAGGTGTTGATTTACCCCCACCTAGGCCCTCTGGGATACGAAGATGGCGTGCATCTGATTTAAGGGTCAACAGAGGGCCCCCGGAGCCACAGGGCCAGAGGCCTGACTCAATCAGTGCAGCCATTAAGTCTTTGGCTGTTAATTTGAAAGGGTAGGAAGCCGTTTTTCTCCTGCTTCATCCCACCACCCAAAGACATGCATGCGATAGAAGAATTGGGGACTGTAAATGTCCCCTTTGGTGAATGAATGAGTCTCTGTCCAGGATGTCTCCCTCCCACCCATAGTTGCTGGGATGGGCTCAGGTCACCCACAACCCCTAACGGCAACAAGGACAAGAAGATGATTGAATTATAGTTGTAGTCAAATTGCCCTATAGAGCAGTAACCTTGAGGTTCAATCAGCATCAGTGGTGTAGCCTCTCCTGGGATAGAGACCATTGAGCGGAGGATGGCGGGGCAAGCGTCTGTGATCCTGAACTTGCTTACTTTTGCCTCCAACCTTGTCAGTCCTCTTCAATCATCCCGACAAAATGCAGGTGAGTGGGATCATGTGTGGGGTCCCCTCTGCTTCACTGCTTATTTGCTCCTCAGGGGAACACCAGGGCTGCTGCTGCTACCGACTCTACCATCTGAGCAACTCTACACTCTTGTCTTTGAAGTTTTGGAAAGTTAGTCAAATTGTGCGTAAAATGAGCACATCCACGGAGTAACGTTCCAGCTCTGGTTGGCAGGAAGAGAACAGAGCAACACTGTCTCTTCGCACAAGACGCAAGAGTGAAACTCAACATTTGCAATCACACAGGCAAAACCATTACAAACAGTGAAACGTGAAGGGGAACTGTAAAACTAGACAGGGCATTTGGCATTGATTGGGCAATTCCAATTACATCCTCATTTCGGTTTGCATTTTCTAGCCTTTTGCAACAGTCTGGTGTGAACGCCCGTGCCAGGCTCCTGTCAAACTTATTGTCATGCCCCAGAGAGAAGAGTGAATAAAATCAATAGCCCCTTAGACCTGGAGTGGCTGCAGGCTGCCACGGACAAGGTAAACACCCCCACAGTCACCGCGGTAACTGACAACTGAATGACCAGGTTCATGAGCCACTTAAGACCAATGGACTGCTGTCATCCAGGGAAATTAAAAACACACTGTGTGTGGAGTGAATTGACTATACAGGTAATTCAAAACTATATCATGTCATGTGAATTGAAAAATGAAGGTACCTGATGCAGCCAATGAGAATGTGTTACCATTCCTACCATTCAAGTTCTTTACAGGATAATACTAATGATAGAGCATATGTTGAGGATCATGCCACAGTGACAAATATTGCATTCAAGACCGTCCTCTTATTTTGGCGTTTCACTTCTGCAAACCACTATGCCTCCAAGTGTGAAGTGATTTCCCCATTTATTCAGCATAGGTTTTACGCAGGATGCCTGCCTTACGCAAACCCATTTATCCAGACTTGGGGTAGTCGCAAAGAGTACGCTGGCCTGTGACCCCTGGTGGCTGGATTCATAGTATTGAATTCAATATAACTGTACATGTATGATGGACTTTTACTCACAGCCATAGGCTATAATAACCACTATAATAACCACTATAATAACCACTAGCGTATGAATTAAAGCTGCATCAAAACTCACCTTTACAAACTCCAGTCTCCGGAATAACAGCAGGTCCCGTCCCGTTGACCGAGGCGCAGCTCAGTCCAAGCCCACAGTAGCCCACACTCCAGTCTTGTCCCCCGCACGGCTCCCACTCCAGCCGCGTGCACAGGTCACAGCATCCGCATGGGTCTCTCGCCACTGTCCGACCACCGTCACAGCCCCTGCTCCCGGCTGCCCTGAGCGGACAGGCACGCAGGTTACACGGCGTGCACTCGTGAGCGGAAAGCACCCGGACTAGCATCAACACCACGACGCACTGGCTCAACATGTTTCTGGTAAAACCCCAAAACCCTCGTGGTGATTTTTAAATAAGAAACAGCATGAACGCACCACATCAACTGTTTCCAAACTTTCCCCCGTTAAAAGTTTTGTTTGAATAGCTTATTTAACTACAAATTAAAAATCTCAAGGAAAATGGTAGAAATATCCCAAACGTCCTGCGCACGTCCTCCTGGAGTTGCTGACACCACTGACAGCTACAAACGAGAGCGCAATGTGAGAGCTAAATTGACATCCAGGCACATAGAAATTGGCCGTGCGACCCTCCCCTTGACTGACACACGCTCGGGCCAATCAGGAAGAGCGAGAGGAGGGCGGACTTCCACGTATTTATCCCCCACAATGAAACCACGCCGAGGGTTGCGCAATGATGCAACTTCAATGCAAGTTTTGTTATTGCCTTTTATTTTCGCAACTTTTGAGAGATCATGTGCCTCTAATATGCCGTGATATGACCCCCAATAAATGTGCATGTCAAATGTGATGCAACTATCCCCAAAATGTTCAAATGAGTAAAAAGTAGAACGCAAGAGTTCCAGTTGTTTGCCAATCTGACCAGAGGAACTATGATAGCTTACTGCTGACAGAGGAGCATTTTCTTCCAAATAATATTTTTGTATCTAGGCTCAGCAACTTCAAAATGTTGCAATAGTCAATTTCCTCATACCATTTTGTAACATTTATAATTAAAGCTCCACTGTTGGAACTGGAGCTTACTGTAACTATACTCAAAATGAAATATACTCTGTGCTTAGCCTACAATATAAAATGCCTGGCCATGTTTACCCACAATTCTCCGAAACCTCTTGTCATCAGCCTCCCACTGTTCTCCATCAGTGCCTTTAGAATTGAGATTCTAAAGTCTGTCAAAGCCTGTAATCAAAATAATCATGGCCATATATCATCTGACTGACAACTGTGTGTGTGTTTACCTCGCTGTAGGTGTCTGATTGTGTATGCAGGTGGCCTCGGTGGAGAAGGTAAAAGGTCAGGGGATGTTTGTGGAAGTGTGTTTTTGTCGCTTCACTGGCAGATGGATGGTGTGTGCGTGTGGGTAGGTGGGTGGGCAGTGGGCACGGCTGGAGACTGTGAAAGTGCCACCGATAGAAAAGGTAGAACAACAGCAAAAAAGCTCAATAAAACCAAACTTTAAACTTAAAATCCCTGTTTTGAATTGAGGTCTGGGCACTAAATCTCTACTATTGCAAGATATAGTGCTAACACCTTGATGGAGGTCTGCTTTTAGAATGGTCCACCCTTACTGTATCCAAGGGAAGATTCATATATTGGTAGTCATCACAATATTTAAAGTTATTGCGCGTCTCTGTAATATTGTACAGGCTTACATTTCTTTTTTGTCTTTTTGATGTGTGCTTTACATTACACAAAGCTGCCTGCCAAGTCCAATCAAGTCAGGAGGAAGTGATCTAAACCATTATCCCCTACAAAGAAAAATCACTCCATATTGTTTACAGTTAGTTTAACTCTCCTTTGGACCAGTTTTACCTCCTCTATCAGATCTCGCTCTGGAGGATTTTTCCCACAGTATCAACCAAACACAACAGCATCCCCTTCATTTGCAACATCTGCCTGGAGCCAGCCTCTCCAACACAAGCATCGTCCAGGAGAGCGCATAATCAGTCCGGGCTAAACAACTGCGGCCTTGTCCCACTGCCCCCTCCCACCGTCCCATCTCATCAGCACTACGACCCAGTGACCAATGGCTCGACACTGACCAGAGATCAAACCAGGACCCCAGAGAGACTGTGTGCAACCTCACTGGTGCTGAAGACTGCCCTATTTGACTTGGGCTTTCATACAGGGCCAGATGTATCCCCCGAGCAGTCATTCAATCTGGTATCACAGGTGAGGAGGGGTTTTTTGGACTGACCCTGTAAAAGCAAACATGTATATTGTGAACAGTTACACAGATAAATCATACATAAATCTAAGACATACAAAAACTCATGCAACAGAATATTCTAGTTAGCCCAGACAAGTGCATCCTGGAGGACAATAGACCAAATCATTTACTATGGGCATTTTGGAATCACAACTGTGCATGTATGTCTTAGTAAGGTACAACACAGAACAACCCAGTAACATATTTGAGTTTGGTAGTCAAGGCAGTGAGCTTTCAAAGACAATTCACCATATTTACTGTACATTAGCAGCAGAAGGAAGAGAGCAACTTTCAAGGATCCATCCCACCCTGCACATGAACTGTTCTGGCTCCTTCGCAGAGGCGGCACTAGCATTAGGCAAAAGTAGGCAGCTGCTTAGGGTCCCAAGCTCATGCATGAAGCTTAAAATGAAGATGTCATGGTAATTATTAAATGTAATATGATAAAATAGCTCTGCAGGGTTAGGACATTGGGGCTGACAATCAAGAAGACTTAAAAAGCTCCAAATTCAGAGGGCCCGCTGCCCATGTTCGCCTTGAGCCCTGAAATCTCTAAATCTGACACTGCTCCTTCAAACAGGCATAAGTCTAGCCTCAAAAACAAAGGCATATTTGCTAACTCCCCTGTAGCCTTCACTACATGTTTCTGAACCTGAACAAACTTGATTTCTTGACAAAATGCAGACTTTATAGCTTTTTGAAAAGGTCAGATGAGTATGCCATTCCGAGTATCATGCCAGCAAATATCAAGCGCTATCCTATCAGCATCTCACCAACTGTAGTATCAAGTATCACAAAATTACTGTGGGCATCATTATGTGAATTGTGTATAGTCCTTGTAGTCCAGCAGCTTGATGACAACCGAGCACACGCCCTCATCGACCCTTCTCTGCCCGTGTGTGTCCGCTCTTGTGTGTTTGTTGTATTTCGAAATCCTCCCTAACACCAGGCTCAGGCCATCCATCATTACAACTTTGATTTGAGTTTCACATAAGGGCCAACACAAGCCAGACAAGCTAATTAGCGTTTAGCTTTGTATTCTGTGCTATGCCAACCATCCCACTGTTTGGCTTTACATATATGGACGCTTGGCTTTCTCGTGTATGCTAATGACAATGTCCCGTTCCCCCAAATCCATGGGAAATTTCATCAGACACAGCGGGCAGTGTCTCTGTTACTGATTGCAATGAGGGTTTAGAATGCAGCAGTAAAAGATCAAGGTAACTGACTGCATGTTTCATATACTGTAAGTTTCAGCCCTGCAAATATAACCATTGTTCAGGGTGTACTCTGCCTACAGCCCATAGTTGCTGTGGTATAGGCTCCTCTGCTACCACTATTCCTAACACAACACTACAAAAAACAAAAATTAAAGATCAAGGTAACTGCATAGGGTTTTTTTTCATATTACAGGAAATATACATTTTGCAGTGCACAATAATGGAGTGACCTCTATGGCGGTCACATCTTTATGGGCGTCATACTGGCAGTGGCAGGATATGGTGAGTGTGAGATGGAGAGCCCCATGTGTCTGAGGGCATGTGGAGTGGTCGGCGGGCGGCACACCTGATTACCGGTCATCGGGATGTGCCGGCCATTTTGCTCCAAGCATTAGGGCACGAGCTGGTTATCACTCGTACTTATGGAGGCTTAGCTTTATCTGTGGCTGCATGGTGCTGGAACTGAGTCATACATCCAGATATGAACTGGAGGTGGGGGTTGGGAAACAAAATTGGCAATGATTGAGGTTCACAGGCAATTGTCTACTATTTTTCTAGTGCTCACACAACCCTCCCCATTTATAAAACCACTGCAAATCAAATGCCCAAATGTCCAGTAATTTGTATATTCATTTATCATAGAAATCAATGAACAGGCACAAACAGTATATTGCACTGTGGCTGAATCATCATGAAAACTTGAAGGCTATTTAGACCTCGCAAATGACATTCTGTATGTTTCACAAGCCGTCAAGGTAAGAGAAAGAGTGTGAGAAACCACAAAGAGGCCACTGTCACATGAAAGTATTATAGTCACAGTAAAAACAATTCACGGCAGCCTTATTCCTCTAAAGCAGACCGCTGGACAGTGTTGAGGTAATGATTGCTCATGATGACGTCTCTTTCCATCACTACCATCCAACAAGAACTATTGTTTCTTATGTGCATCGAGCTCTATTTGTTTGAAGACAATCAGACCAAGCCAGAAGGTTTAAATCACCCTGCATGACACCGAATTTCCTGCCCAGGTTTAGTTTACGAAAACATTTCTCATAAGTCTACATCCATATCATCTGCCATTTCTTTGCTGTCCCTTCTCTCCATGCCTGTATTTCACAACAGCAGTCCCCCGGCTGCTCACTGTGAGGTCTGGTTCAGTTGCTGTGCGTCTTACCGGGGCTATAATAATGTGTTTTGACACCATCGGGTCTCCTGCAGTCTTATGCGTTGACTCGACTTGTATGTCCCCCTGCTTTTGTGGGAGTGAGTGAGTGGTCCCATTCAATATAACAGGTTCAGTGGGTTCATAGTAAACTCATGGGAATGTATAACAGTTTGTCTTTGTCACTCAGCTGATAGAAGGTGAAATTAAAAAGTGCTGTTAAAGAGCAGATGAGTTATACGGTTTAAAGACATGCAAGTGTTTGGAAAATGTGCCCATAGTGAATGAATGTGAAAGAGTGTCTTAGAGTGTCTCTAAGTGTCGGCCTTGCAACAAACTGTTTATAAATGGGGTGGCAGTGGCTCAGTGGTAGGGTGATCATCCTGTAATCGAAGGGTTGGTGGCTCGAAACTGTGCATACTGTTGTTGTGTCCTTGGGCAAGACACTTAACCCACATTGCCTACATGTATGAATGTGGTTGTGTGCAAAATGGCAGCCACGTGTCCATCAGACTGCTCCAGGGCAGCTGTGGCAAAAGAAATATCTTACCACTACCAGTGTGTGACTATGAAGTGAATGGATAATGCAATCAATTGTAAAGTGTCTAGAAAAGCACTATAAAAAACACATATATATTATAATTTCAGACCTGCCAATACATTATTAATGAATAAATCCAGAGGAGTCAGCTGAGGTGGCTCGGGCATCTGTTTCGGATGCCCCCTGGACGCCTCCCCCGGGGGGTGTTTCAGGCAGGTCCCACCGGAAGGAGACTAGACTGCTGCCCCCGCGACCCGGCCTCGGATAAGCGGAAGAAGATGGATGGATGGATAATTGCAACCCCAATATTTGCCATAAAAATCACATTTAGGTTTATTAGCGTGTTTTCAAGATTGTGCAAGCCTACTTCAGTTCACTACAGCTCATTAAAACGGCTTTTCCAGCTAATTCTAGCACTAAAATGTGAAATCCATAAATAATGTCACTCAAATTCTTACTTGATGGATAAGTCATAGTCATCAATCCAGATTCTTGCTGCAGTTTAGCTCAGTCATGAGACAGTAGACAGAAACCAGGGAGAAGACTGGGGAGTGACCTTCTGCAAACTGTTGTGAGCCGGATTCCAACTTATGACTTTGAACAAATCTGCTGCTGGCCAATTTTGTCCCCAGGCCACGTGTTGAATAGGCCTGTTATAGACCCATGTATTACACAGATGCCTAGTGTAACACGCCATCAGCTCCAAAGACATGCAAAAGCAGCTACATCTTCTCTCCATTCAGCAGCCAAAGCTTACATTTATCAGTATAACCTTGACCCGTTAATACTGTACAGTATAATGCCCCACTAAAGCATTATCTGAAGTCATTTGGACAATTCCTTCACATAAAAAACCTCTCTCTATAGTGCTGAGCTGGCCACAGAAACAGCACTATACACAATTAGAACGATCCTGTATGCTTTATTGTTATGAGTCAGGGGGGTCCCAAGGACAGACAAAAAAGTATGAAATCAGTCAAATACAAAATTTAGAACCCATGCCACTAGCTTATAATGTTATTGTCTCATAGAGTGATGGCTATAGGGCGTGCTGACCAGCCAACCCCACAAACACCACCCAATAACCAATGTGCACACGTGCCAAAATGTCATTTCCAACTATTGTCAATGCTTACCATGCAACAACTGTAAAACTTTTTTGTTGGTTGCTAGGCCTACGCTGTCATCCACAACAGTAAAGAAAAGCCCCCATAAGTCTGCCACAACTGCTATGGCACTGTCAAACATTGTGTGATTTCTAAGGGTTTTTATATTGTTAACGAGCAATTAATAGGCCCCGCCCTCAAAACATGACTAACATGGGAAGGGTCTATTAGACTTTTTTGATTTGTCTGGATGTTTGTTTGATTTTTGGCAAATTTTGTTAATTTCCCTAAAACTACATTCTTCTTTCTTTCATTCTTGGGGGCACTATTGAGGTAACTGGAATCATATTGGTCAGTTTAATTGGGCAAAGTATGCTTCCTATTTGTTGTAGGGTGGGGTCATAATAATATTTTATGTTGGGTACACTGTGGAGAATCACTGTACCAAGTTTCATTGCTCTCTGCCAAAGTAAGTGTGTCCAGGGTCCCATAGGGCTCATCAACATGGGGGCGCTATAGAGGCATTCGTTATTTGACCTCTGTAATGTGCCTATGTACATTAAGTATACAATTGCCAGGATCAATGTGGCAACATTCACGTGATTTGAAATTAGGAGGTCAGGTATATTTGACAGCCTCTAACTTGCACATACTTTGCCCGATTAGGCTCAAACCTGAAATACCTTATTACCCCCCGGCCCTGAACACATCTGACTAATATGATGGTAGTTACCCCTATAGCGCCCTCTATAGACTGAAATAAGAATGTAGTTTTAGGGAATTTTAAAAAATTTGGCAAAAACATTTTTCACAAACATCCAGACAAATCAAAAAAGTCAAATAGACCCTTCCCATGTTTGTTATGGTTTGGGGGCGAAGCCTCTTAATTGCTCGTTAACAATATTAAACCCTTAGAAAACACACAATGTCTGATTATGGTGCCCATTGGTGAAAGTTGTAGCAGACGTATGAGGCCGTTTCACCAATATACACCTTGCTGTCGAGGGCGTTCTTATTGTTTAAAACAACATAAAAAAATACTATTGTGGTAAGGTGGTAGCACACAAATTTTGATTTGATGTTGCTGTAGAAACCAGGAGAGGGACTAAAGTAAAATACTCATCATGACAGATGTCCTTTACATCAAATAAAAGATTCAGATTATCAATCAACAATTTCTTTTTTTTTTTTAGAAACTTATACTTTCTAAAATATGAATTATCGTAATGGCTATTTGGAGAGATAAATGTAAGTATATTGGCACAAAGATATTAAAAACATTTTATCAAACAATTCAAGCTCAAATTTCTAAGACGACAATGGCATTTTTTTCACAACCATAATACATTTGAAGCATTGATTAGATACTCACTTTCTTCTGCTTTATGGAGCCTACCCCAGCAACTATGGGCCTTAGGTGGGATCACATGGGCTGACATAGAGACATACAGTGCCAAACAATTAACTCTCACATCCCTTCACTAGAGGCAATTTAAAATCCCCGAACATGCATCTTTTTAGACTGTGGGAGAAAGCCAGAGTATGTGGAGACACCTCACGGTACCACAGAGGACATGCAGACTATACTCAGAGAAATACTATTACTGGTACTAATCCTTAAATACAAAACTTAAGTTTGTTTCTCCCACCTCCCAACACTGGCCACAATCTTCAATAAGAAATATATGGCCTGCACTTAACTCACCGAGTGTCTGAGCCTCCAAATATTTAGGCTAAGTGTGACATTTGTGTTTTGGAGATTGTATTTATGAGTGTTTATGATAAATGGGCTCTCCGGGGGTAGGCTACTGCGCGGGTAGAAGTCCCAGATGCTGAGATATGTAGCATGTGAAGTTGTCAGTGCATGGAAATATGGATGCTATTATCACACTAGCAGATATATCAGCATTTGCCGCCGGGATGAAGGCAACAATTGCTTAGTGAGTAATAGAGCTTCCCACAGGAGTCCTCTCTGCGCCTGGGGTTAGGTCCACAGTGTTTGTCTCCCACTTGTGAAGAGATGGATGGCACATAAATTATGGATTTGTTGAGCATCATCTACAAAGACTTGGAGATGAGATCATGCAGAGGGCCTCTCAGAACACATATACAGAATCCAGGGGTATCAGGTCAAGGTTGAAACATTGCGTAGGGATGCATCATGCACGATACTGGAAAGGACATCCAGGCCCTGCATCGCTGAATTGGTAAAAGTGGCTGATAATGTGGTCAATATCAATTATTATACTTTATCCTAATTATGAGCAGATAAATAATATGTCAAATTACATTTTATTACATTGTGACATAAAAATGACAAATTCTATTTTTTAGATATATTATTTCAGATTATACAAAGTTAGGAAAGAAATGGCCATGCCTTTAGATTAGATTAGTATCAGTGAATAACATATATCAGTCGATCCACAAAGCCCAGATATTAGGATTAATAGTGGGACTGAAAAAGCCAGATCAGCGTATCTCTAATATTGTGATTATGATTTTTTATTTGCCTCCCAACAAGGAGATTGTGGGTTTGACTACAATATTTCCAGGTCCTATCCATGCTCTTATTTTGGCTCCCTCCAACCACCCAAAGACAGTTATTGTTAGGAGAATAGTAAAATGCATGTAAAACATTCAGGTGCCACAACACTATAATGCATATATTCATAGAATTGGAGTTACACCAAGTAACTATGCACCACTGCGCCATTGCTCAGGGATCAAGAGCATCTTATGGCAAATATGTATAGCTGCTTTGTTAATTTGTATTTGCAACTGTCTACAGTTAGCTGTTGTATCGATGACATTTCACGCTCTCACTACAAACACCAGAGTCCAGATGGAAGTGGAAACTAAACCCCCTTTTTAGTTAGTCTTCTACAGCAGTTCAAACAAACCACTAACAGGCAAATTGGACTTGAGATTGGTTCAACTGGGCTCAGAGTCAGGTGTGAAAGCAACCAGATTAGATCTAAACCAAGATCACGCCTCAAGTTAAAACAAACACTACACTGATGGACTAAAAGGAGGCAAAACCAAGACTAAACCAAGAAAACCAAGAAACGAGCAGATCAAACTTTTCAGAGTTCAGAGTTACCAGGTCTAACCCAAGATAAAAACTAAATAAAGTGTTTGAATCACAGACTTTCACAAGGCATTACAGTTTGACCTAAATTCAGACAGTGTAGCTTATGTACACCAATCTTTGCCCATTTCTATCAAATCTAAATATTGCTTTTTAAAAAAAATACCATAGAAGATTTTATCTAAAAAGACAAATTTTTGTTTCATTTAGAGGGACATTTTACACACCAATAAACTCAATTATGAATGACTTCTGTTCATCAGCTGCTATGAGCTAAGGCTCACTCATGCCCACACCCTCAAAAGTGAAACTAATTTTGCTACAGCTAACAACCATGGCTCTAACAGGATAAGGCGCCTTGATGAAAGTATGCGTAGTGGTCACTTGGTGGTACTGCAGTGAGAAAATCCACTTCGGCCCAAAAAGGATTTTTCCGATTGACCGCAATGCAAAAAGAAACGCCTAGGGCTCGACTGTCAGGGCACCTACTGCTTCCAAAATAGTCGGATTTAGTGGTGTTTCTCGTCCTCATCCTCTCATCTCGTCCACACATCAAAGTACAACGTACTTCATCTTTACTAACAACTTACTGCCACTGTATGAATGCTGGAGGGGCATGTGTATGATGTTCAATAAAAGCAACTTAATGTGTCCTTGCAGCATACACACGGTGCTCTGACCCTAGAAAAACCCCAAATATCATGAGTTGTTCTTAGGTGTTCTCTAAGCCATTTGTGTGGCATAAGAACGAAGAGGGGTTTTGTAGGCTGCTTGTAGCAAATCTTGGACATGACCAAAATCCTGTCTACGAACTTACAATGGCGCTACGACCACTGTGTTCTTATAAAGTGGCCTCAAGGCGGCCAGTTTGCAGTTTGTAAGGGCCATTGTGACCGGGGCTTAAATCAACTCATCTGCATTGCCTCCTCACAGTTTTTTGCTACCATATTCGTTGTGTCTCAGGAGCAAAAATGCGGCCAGTTCAGTTTGCGCCAGACACGCAAACCACATGCTAACCTCATGTGCGCCAGGGCGTGCTCCATTTTTTTCAGGTCTGACTCAATTTGCACGCAAACCTTTAAGAAATCCATCCCTAAGTTAGGGGAATGCTAAAGTTTCGATATAACACGTCCACTGACAAAAACTTAAAGCTAGATTAAAAGTGGGTATGCCACTTCATGTTACTACCATCCTTTTTAGATTTTTCAAGGGGGTCAGGACTGAACTAGCTAATTTAGACTTGTTGAATTTCCAAAGTGGGTTAATAGCTTTTGTCTGTATCATTTTACTAATTGCAAGTAAATGACAGCTCATTAAAGGTAAAGTGTCTGAGAAGTCATGTTGAAGATCACTTTCTCCTGGTACTTAGAGAGTCACTGGCACACAGAAAGAATGTGTTTATGTGTGACTTAATGGGCCGATTTCTCTTGAGTGCAACCATTACGGAGGCCAGAGCTCTTCCCCGGTTTGTGGACATTAGCAGTCACTGTAGAAGAACTGTAAAGCTAAACCAATGGGGGGGCCGCTAGAGGCTAAATATTTATCTTCACACTTTGAGAGGAATACAGTCAGGGAAAGGCCAAGGCTAGTGCTTAATGTAAGGGAGTGATAATAGCCGTCTTTAAGCAGTCTAAAGATGGCTGAATCACTAGCCTTTATGTCTTACCTGTAGTGACTTCATGTCTTTAAAAACAGCTACTGGAATCTGGTGCAGGGCATTGCTGTGGAGCATGAGCAGTTCCACTTTCTTTAGTCCAGAGAAAGAACTGTCGTGGAGTTTGTTAATGTTGTTAAACCTGAAAAGAAACCAATTATTATTCATTCCTTAGTTATTTTGAACACAGATGTACCAAGTGCCTATGGTCTACATGACATGAAAATATGGGTAGTTCTGACACTATACAAGCCTTTCCATATTTCTAGAGGACCCATTGTTCAATCAATAAAAGAATTGCACCAAATATTACCATTCACCATTTACTTAGCCTGCAGTGGTGTGCATTATAAAAGTCTATTTATCAAGGTTTGGCACTGGCACATATAATCACTGGCTTGTGACTTACTGTGGCTGTGGTATGATTCTTACTATTTTCCATTCAGTGTCAATGTAAGTTTAAACATTTCTTTTTTTAACTAGTCCTGTGCTGTCGTCCCCGACAGCAAGGTGTATATTAGCGAAACGGCCCCATACGTCTTCGCCATACGTCTGCCCCATACGTCTGCCCCATACGTCTTCGCCATACGTCTGCCCCATACGTCTGCCCCATACGTCTGCCCCATATGTCTGCCCCATACGTCTCCCCCATACGTCTGCCCCATAAGTCTGCCCCATACGTCTGCCCCATACGTCTGCCCCATACGTCTGCCCCATACGTCTGCCCCATACCTATGCTACAACTGTCACCTTAATCAGACATTGTGTGATTTCTAAGGGTTTTAATATTGTTAACGAGCAATTAAGATGCCCCACCCCCAAACCATGACAAACATGGGAAGGGTCTATTTGAATTTTTTGATTTGTCTGGATGTTTGTGAAGAATATTTTTGCCAAATTTTGAAAATTCCCTAAAACTACATTCTTTATTTGACCTCTGTAATGTGCCTATGTACATTAAGTATACAATTTCCCGGATCAATGTGCCAAAATTCACACGATTTCGTTTATGTTCAGCAGGATTATTGGCTCAATAAATGTGCATCAAAGCATTAATTTGTGAATTATTTAATTGTCATTAATCGAAGATGTACCAAACTCAATCCAGTTCTGCATCTTCATGATATGTACCTGTGTGCAACAGTTGAAAAAGACCCAGCAAAGACTTCTTGAGTTATGGCCCATAATTAATTAATTACTTAATTAAAATTCATCGTAGAAGTACCCAAATCGATACAGTTCTGTGTCTTTATGGTATGTACCTGTGT